>VUQG01041143.1:0-12168 GCA_015106755.1 Etia nguti | reverse complement strand
TGTAATCAAATTATAATAAAAGCTTAAAATCATGTGATAGCTCTGATTCTGATCAGAATTATTACTGTTATGGTCCCTCTGTGCTCACCGGTCTGACCTGGCACTTCTACCTATCCCTCCCTCCACTCTTTATGTGTATACATGTGTGTGCGCCCTGGTGTTCTCGTCTTTGTGCGGCGCTGGGACAATGAGGGGAGTTTCCACTTCTTAGCTTCATGCACCTGCAGGCAATCACCCACCTGCCTTTGCTTCAGTCAGTGCTGGATCTTTGACTGACAAACAGTCAGTGAAACTCCAGCTCATGAGTAGAGATTGTGTAACCAACTCTTGTTCTCCTCTCTGTTTAGGAAATCTGTGGAGCACCGGTGCACTGGGAGCTGCAGTGATTGCACAACTGTTGTGCACATTTTTCGCCTGTAAATAAACTCACTGTTAGTTTTGAAAGAGTCCTACTCTCACCTAGAGACAAACCTGACAATTACAAACATCAGCCCTGCACTTCACTGATGTATTTCACAGCCTTCACATAGGCATTGTAGTCACGTTACGCCTCTGTAAACAATTTCTGGCTGTGCAAATGTTTATTTAAATAAAATTGGAAGTAAGTTCTCAACAAAAGAACAATTTCTAAAGATGTATAGTATGGCCTGTCTAGGGTTGGCTAGACCACAATATGAAGGTGATCCATCTTCGTTAGACCTCAAGCATCCACAACAAACAGTTGGTACAAATTTACAATGATTTATTTACAATATATTATTTCTTTAGGGTTTAACACTAAGAAGGAGCTGAATGCAACTTCAGATTGGACTTTATGCCAAAACAACAAACAAAAGGAAACTATCAGAAATATTTACCAAACTTACCAAACTCAAATAAATAGTGATAGCCTGTTTGAAGCTGAAGCTCCTATGCATGTGTCAAAAACACTGTGCCGAGGGGTTGGTTCTTCTGAACAGAGTCACATGATCAGTGACATCCGAAGCTTTATATGGCACGTCACTGCTTCAGTGCCTGATTCAGTGGTTGATAAGGAACTGAATCGTTGGTGGCATTTGTGGTGTGTTTTGGTGGTGATTTGGTGGAGCCAGCAATGAAGAGAGGACGTTCTACCTAGTCCTAAATAAAAACCAGGTCATAACCCATTCTGCGCCCCAGTCTAAAATTTACATAACACATACATAATACATATAGTGATTGTTATAATTATTATAATTATAAGTTGTAGTATATAATATATAGAAACGTACCTGTTTGTTATTTACATAATCACGTACAGGCAGGGACCTTACAGCACAAGCATACTCCCAGCCTATTATAAGATTGTACTATATGTACACTGTTACATATAGTGTTTTTTTATTGATAAAAAACATCAAGATGCCACAAGCAAAGGGAGAACACACCATGGCACATGTTTAAACAAGCCAGTTTTGTTCATCAAAATAATTTATTATTAAAATAGCTAGGCTGCTCTTCATGTTTGGCCTCCAGATGTCACCAAATAGGACTGTGTTAAAAAGCTTTGAGTAGTGAACCTTTTTTTCAGTACAAGCTGCTTGGAGGGCTTCATTTGGAAATCACTAAAAATAAATAAACCAAATGACAATAACTTACCTCCTAACTAAGATAAACAAGAGAAAACTATTGTCAAAATAAAAGGCAGTCCACCCTACAAGCTCCTTTATATAACAATCAACATTAAACATTAAAGGTGTTTACAAAGGTGCTTCACAGCTAAAGGTGTGGCTGTTTGGCAGTTACCGAAATCTCCATTTAGGTCCACCAATCACAAAGAGGCACCTGCACACTTAGATTTACATAATAAACAGCACCTTACGACATCAGTCATAACATGCATCATCTTGTTAAAGCAACCTCAAAGACAAAGGAAAAAGTCATACACTGAGAAGGAGAAACAGCTGTTTGAGTTTGACAACTGAAGAAGTCTGGTAAGTTGTATCTTATAAAGAAATCGTATAAGTATGGATATATAGAGAGCTCAATTAACAAAAGCAAAAACAGTATTATTCACTATATTATCTTTCTTTTCAGTCTGTTTTTTTTAACCCTTTATTTATACAGGTAAATATCATTGAGATACGGGGTCTCATTTTCAAGAGTTACCTGTTTTAAGTGTCCATACAAAACTACAGCATGTTAAAACATACTATAGTCATTACAATTCATATGACCAATTAACTGGAAAAATACAACTAAAAACAGCACATTAAGAACAGGAACAGTCATCCAGTGATGCTTTCTCCATTATCCTTAGAATTAGTTTAAAACCCTTTAGTCCAGTTAAGTTGTACAGCTTCTGGTCCTGTTGTAATTTGTTCCAAGGAGCATTGTAGGAAAATGCATTTCACCCAATTTGTAGCAATGTAGAGTTATGTATTGAGAAACTGAACATTAGACCCTTAACTAATACCAAATTAATTCTGTCACCAGACGATCCAAGAGATTTCTTCTTCTATTTGCTGAAAACAAAACACATTGTTTTAAAAGGGTCACAGTTGTGCACAAATGTAGGTTTAATCTCAGCATCAGATTCATCTTATCTTCACATGTTTGAGAAGAGTAGATGAAACCAGTAAAAAACAAACAAACAAAAAACCCATAAAAGCATATTTGTAATTTTTTTTCCTTTTAAGCCTTTTTGTTTTTTCATACAGCGGTAATTCTACAACCCCCCCCCCAAAAAACAACAAAAAACCTCATGTTGGATCTTTCTGACTTTACAGTTAATCACAGTAAACATGGATGTGTTTGTAGTCCTTCTGCTTTCAGGTAAGATGTGTTTTCTCTGTTCATTCGTAACTTTTTCACCAGTGAGGTATTTGTTAAATTTTTTACAAGAGGGATAGTAACTGACTCAAAATGGCACAAAATTACAAAAAATATTTTAACTGATATCTTAGGATCCTGAAATCCCTTATTATATATACTATTGTCTAATAGACAAAGCATAATCACTACAGTTGAGCTAATTGTAAATATTGATTTTTACCAGTATTTTGGAGTACTAGATGGCTGAATGCACTTAGTTTAATAATTGCATGCACAGTTAAACTAATTTAATCTATTAAGCACAAAAAATTAATTATATTTTAAATAGTTTCTTACATTAATTTATTTGTGCAAATTTAGAACTGTAGATCTGTACATACAAATGACAAATATCTTATAAAATGTAACATTTACATTCATTATTATTATTGGCAGTATTAGTATTATGACTAATACAACTCATCTTTCTCAATGAAAATCTTTGAGCTAGTCAGTTTGTTGATAATGTGCTGAATGTAGATACAACTGGAGTGTCTATCAATTTAGAAATGTTCAGATTCACTAGCATACATATAAAAGATTTTTTGCTTTTGCTTCTTTACACACATTATTGAAAAGAATGTGATTATTTATTGTAGATAATCCACCATATTTCTTTTATAATACCAAGACCAAATGAAGAAATCTCATAAGGGATTATTTTAATGCGTAAATTATAATTCTATAGGGACCCATGCATATAAGTACTCTGAATAAATATACATAGTATTTCTTAGCAAAACCTCAAATAAAAATCTCCTTCTATCTTCAGGTTTCTGTGTTCCTGCTGCTTCCTTTCCAAACATCTATTACTTTGTGAATGAGAATATGACTTGGGATGATGCCAATGCTTACTGCATCAAGGAGCACACTGGGCTTGCCCAAATAACTTACCCAGAGAACAACACTGCGGTGATGAACACTCCAGCTGGGGGATACACGGGAAAGGCCTGGATAGGACTTTTTATGGTTTATGCAAATTGGACCTGGATTGACAGACAACCAGTCTTCTGGTGGATCGATAACCAGCCATATAACTTGGGTGGCAATGAGTTTTGTCCAGCCATGGATTATACTGGAGAGTGGTACAATTATAAATGTACAGCAACAAAGTTTTCTGTTTGTTTTGATGGTGGGTATAGCTCAAGATTTTGTGTTGTAACATTTTAATTGATTTGAATGTAGCAAGACAGCACCAGATATGATTCTGTTGAGGAGAGTGAAGGCAGAGGCAAGGATTAAATAGTGAAACTTGAAGAAGAAGTAATACTGCACCGAGATAAGGAAGTAGTTGGGACAGACTCTGGGTGTCAGGAAAGCATTACCAGATGACTGGGGAAATGCAGCTGAGGCACACTGAAGTAGTTTGGTGGACTCTCTGAACCAGTGATATTGTACTTTGGTATTTTCTAATTAGTTTTTATTTAGTTTTGACTTTTCGTTTATTATTCAGTATAGTTTCAGTTCATTTCTAGACTTATTTTCTTACTTCAGTTTTTGAAAGGAGACTCATTGTGTAAAAAAAAACCCCATGTCTTTAAGTGTGTAGTCAGGCAAGTTGTAATAATCCCCCCCCCCCAAATTAATAGATAGTAAAATTAACGACATTTCATCCATGTTTATATTTATTTTAGTTAGTTTTCAAAGTTCAGAAAATAATTTTAGTCACATTTTTTTTTCAAAACTTTTAACTTTTATTTTTATTAACTAAACAGTTTTTTTTAACTTTCAGTTTTTAGGTAATTCTTAGTTAACTATAATAGCTCCGGAAAGAGTAAAAAAACAGCACAAGGAAACTGCGTGGTTAAAAGAAGAACAACAGGAAACTATTCAGAAGAAGAGGTTAACAAAGACAAAGTGAAACAGTCATGGAGGTGAAAGTCAGGAGTGGCAGACGTGTATGAGGCTGGTGCAGGGCATGCATGAGTACAGTGAGACAGTGATGTGTGCGGTAGCATTAGCAGATATACTTTAATCTACATATTCATGGAACATTCCAAAGATGTGCATAACTTTTGTTTCTAAACAGGCAGCGAGTATATTTTAGATGACAATCAGAGGACTTGGAATGATGCCACAACCAACTGTGTAAGCAAACATTCAACTCTGGTGCAGATCTATGACAGCGAAACAAATGATGATGTCAGTACAATGCTAACACCTGAGGATGAAGAAGTGTGGATCGGCCTCCCTATTGATCCACTCTGGATTTGGTCAGACGCTGAAGAAATCAACACTTTTAAGAACTGGGAAACAGGACAACCTGACAACCAGAACAGGGGTGAAAATTGTGCTGCAATAGTGGTGAAAAATGGAGCCTGGACCGATGAGCCATGCAATGCACAATATCCTTTCTTCTGCTATGGAGGTATGAATGACATTTTCCTAGTTTCATAGTCAAGTCAGTCACCAGAAGTAGCACAGTCAGAACTGATTTATTACACATTTTTGAAGATATACACTACCAGTCAAAAGTTTGG
This sequence comes from Etia nguti, assembly GCA_015106755.1. Lineage (NCBI taxonomy): Eukaryota > Metazoa > Chordata > Actinopteri > Cichliformes > Cichlidae > Etia > Etia nguti. The sequence goes on along the minus strand of VUQG01041143.1, from coordinate 6,856 downwards.
ACAGACCTCAATTAATGGTTTTTCTTTATTTTCATGACTATTTACACTGTAGATTCTCATTGAAGGCATTAAAACTATGAATGAACACATTATGCTGTAAACAAAAAAGTGTGAAATAACATGTTTTTTATTTTAGATTCTTCAAAATAACCACCCTTCGCTTTGATTACCGCTTTGCACTGTCTTGGCATTCTCTTGATGAGCTTCATGAGGTCATCACCTGAAATGGTTTTCCAACAGTCTTGAAGGAGTTCCCAGAGATGCTGAGCACTTGATGGCCCTTTTGCCTTCAATCTACAGTTAATCTCAATTGGGTTTAGGTTAGGTCACTGTGGAGGCCAGGCCATCTGGTGCAGCACTCCATCACTCCCCTTCTTGGTCAGATAGTCCTTAAACAGCCTGGAGGTGTGTTTGGGGTCATTGCCCTGTTAAAAAAATAAATGATGGTCCAACTAAACACAAACTGGATGGGATGGCATGTTGCTGCAGGATGATGTGGTAGCCATGCTGGTTCAGTGTACCTTCAATTTTGAATAAATCACCAACAGTGTCACCAGCAAAGCACCCCCACATCATCACACCTCCTCCTCCACAATTCACGGTGGACACCATGCATGTAGAGAGCGTCCCTTCCCCTTTTCTGCACAAAGACACAAAGATCTCAAATTTGGACTCATCAGACCAAAGCACAGATTTCCACTGGATTAATGTCCATTCCCTTTGTTTCTTGGCCCAAACAAATCTCTTCTGCGTGTTGCTTTTTCTTAGTAGTGGTTTCTTAGCAGCTATTTGACCATAAAGGCCATTTTCAAGCAGTTTCCACTGAACAGTTGATGTAGAGATGTGTTTGCTACCAGAACTCTGCGTGGCATTTTTCTGAGCTCTAATTTGAGGTGCTGTTAAGTTGCGATTTCTAAAGCTGGTGACTTGGATGAATTCATCCTTAGCAACTGACTCTTGGTCTTCCTTTCCAGGGGCAGTCCTCATGTGAGCCAGTTTCGTCGTAGCACTTGATTGTTTTCACGACTGCGCTTGGGGACACATTCAAAGTTTTAGCAATTTCTGGACTGACTGACCTTCAGCTCTTAAAGTAATGATGGAAGGCAAGAAATTCCCCAAAAGGCACACCTGTGAAGGGAAAACCATTTCAGGTGACTACATCATGAAGCTCATTAAGAGAAGGCCAAGGGTTTGCAGTGCTGTCAACAAAGCAAAGAGTGGCTACTTTGTAGAAGAAATATATAAAGCATATTTAGAGTTATTTATTATTTTTTTCTGTGCTACATAATTCTATATATGTTGCTTCATATATTTGATGTCTTCAGTATGTATCAACAATGTAGAAAGAAGTAAAAATAAAGAAAAATATACAATGAGATGGTAGGTCCAAACTTTTGACTGGTAGTTTATATATACTTCTTTCTTTTAAAGAAAAAAAAATTGCTGAAATGATCTGGTGAAAGTAGAGGCTTAGTTTGGCAGATTATTCTCTCATTTAGCATTTAAAGCATTTAAACAATGATTTAAATTATTTTAAAAATATCACATAAGACTACAAATAGCAGCAAAACACAAAAAATGATAAAGTAGAACTGTGAAACATTTGTTGTTATTTTTTATTTAAAAGTTAATTAAATCATTAGTATAAAAACAAACATCCAGGAATCCACAACTTTAGCAAATGCAAGTTTGTGGAAGTTTAAAGATCACCTCAATGTCTTTAACATTATATTTAGACCTATTATTGATTATTGATATTATTATTCTCTCATTTAGTACCTGTGGCACATTTGGTGATATTTTTTTTATTTAAAAATTACAAAAATCATTTCATCCATCCATCTTCTTCTGCTTATCTGGGTCGGGTCGTGGGGGCAGCAGCCTAAGCAGAAAAGCCCAGAGCTCCCTCTCCCTGGCCACCTACTGCAGCTTGACTGGGAGAACACCAAGGCGTTCCCAGGCCAGCCGAGAGATAGCATGTCCTGGGTCTGCCCCAGGGCTTCCTTCCTGTGGGAAATGCCCGGAACACCTCACCCAGGAGGTGCCCAGGAGGCATCCTAGTCAGATGCTCAAACCTCCTCAACTGGCTCCTTTTGACGTGGATGGGCAGCGGCTCTACTCTGAGCTCCTGCCAGATGGCTGAACTCCTCCCCCTATCTATAAAGAAGAGGCCAGCAACCCTTTGGAGGAAGCTCATTACTGCCGCTTGTACTCACTTTCTCATTCTTTACTACCCACAGCTCGTGACCACAGGTAAGGGTAGGAACGTAGATGGACCGGTAAATTGAGAGCTTTGCTTTTACTTTCAGCTCTCTCTTCACCACGACGGACCGGTACAGCGTCCACATCACTGCAACCGCAACACCAATCCATGTGTCGATCTCTCACTCCCTTCTCCCGTCACTCATTAACAAGACCCCAAGATACTCAAACTTCTCCACTTGCCGCACGAACTCATCCCTGACCCGGAGTGGGCACTCCACCCTTTTCTGGCTGAGGACCATGGCCTCAGATTTGGAGGTGCTGATTCTCATTCCCACTGCTTCACATTCAGTGGCGAACTGTTCCAGTGTGAGCTGGAGGCCATCACCTGATGAAGCCAAGAAAACCACATCCTGTGTGAAAAGCAGCGTTGAGATTCTGAGACAACCCAAGCGAAAGCTTTCCGCCACTTGGCTACGCCTAGAAATTCTGTCCATAAAAATTATGAACAGACAAAGTGCAGACAAAGGCCAGCCCTCCTGGAGTCCATCACCCACCGGAAATAAGTCAGAATATTGGACGAAAATCGCATTGTTCTTCCTGTTTCCGAGGTTCGACTAATGGACGGACTCTCCTTTCCAGCATGCTGGCATAGACTTTCCCAGGGAGGCTGAGGGGTGTTATCCTCCTATAGCTGGAACACATCCTCCGGTCCCACTTCTTATAGATGGGAACCACCACCACCCTGGTATGCCAATGCAGAGTTACTGGCCCTGATCTCCACGCAACATTGTAGAGGCGTGTCAACCAAGACAGCCCTACAACATCCAGAGCCTTCAGGAACTCAGGGCAACCTCATCCACCCCAGGGGCCCTGCCACCAAGGAGTTGTTTAACTGCCTCAGTGAACTCACCCCCGTAGCTAGACTTGTCGTCCCACTCATCCCCAGACTCTGCTTCCTCCATGGAAGACGTGCCAGTGGGATTCAGGAGGTCCTTGAAGTATTCCTTCCATTGCCCGACAACGTTCTCAGTCGAAGTCAGCAGTGCTCCAACCGCCCTATACAGAATGCAGGTAGAGAACCACTTTCCCCTCCCAAGTCGCCCGACGGTTTGCCAGAATCTCTTCGAGACAGTCCGAAAGTCTTTTTCCATGGCCTCTCTGAACTCCTCCAACACCCAAGTTGTTGCTTCAGCCAGTACCTGAGCCGCATTCCGCTTGGCATGTTAGTACATATCAGCTGCCTCTGAAGTCCCACAGGCAAACCAAGCCTGATAGGACTCCTTCTTCAGCCTGGTGGCTCCATTCACCTCTGATGTCCACAATTTGGTTCGGGGGTCCATTCAGACTCAATGTCCCCAGTCTCCCTCGGAGTGGTCCTGAAGCTCTGTGAGTTGAAGATCTCGCAGATCAGGCCCTCTGCTAGGCGTTCCCAGCACACCCTCACTATACATTTAGGTATGCCAGGTCTGTCCAACATCCTCCCCTGCCACCTGATCCAACTCACCACCAGGTGGTGATCAGTTGACAGCTCGGCACCCTCCCCAGGCCTGGCTCCAGAGTGGGGCCCCGGTAACATTACCTCAGGCAGGGTGAACTGTTCCCTTGATCTTCTACTCATAGGAGTCTTTTGACCATTCCCAATCAGCTAAACTACAACCTCACCAAATGCATATTTAAACATTACCTTGATAAACATTATATTTGGACCTATTTTACTCATATTATCCACATGTAATACTTGCAGAATTGCAGAATTTGCAAAATCACTTTTACAGAAAAATTAACAAATTTATATGAACATATAAAAACAAAATATTTGTCAGATTTCGTATGATTTATTCTGAAATGTTTTGTTTTTGTGTAGTTTACAAATCAAAGAAAACAGTGTTGAGCATGAATATCCAAACTGATGCAGATCTGGAAAATCCAGACAACAGTGCCACCTTGATGCAGCAGGTATAGTTTGTGTATGTGCATGTCCTGTTATGGTGAAGGCATATTTTACAATGCAATTCTAGATAAGAGGAACTCTCAAGTTACTCCTGATTATCACTGTCATAATTTGTTTGGTTTTTTGTTCATTTTTGCTTTAGCTCATACAAATAGGGAAGTTCAATCAAATTAACTAGAGATATGAAGATGGGAGGAGGGAATCTTGCAAATATTGATCCTGATTGAGCTAGACATTTTGCAAAGCAATTAACAAAATGAGGGTACCAGAATTATATAATTTTCAAGTTTTCTCTAAGTCTTCTACAGGTATTAGCTGAATTAATATTACATTGCTCAAAAAATTAACAGAACACCTTGAGGAACTACAAAAAAAGGCACATTGCTGTAGCTGCATGGCCGAACGGGTTCAGAACCGGTGCAGGGAAAGGCAGGGTCCAAGCTGTCCTGGGAGCAGGAACAGGCTGAGAAACAGGTTCTGAGATGAACACAGGAGGAGAGAAATGATCAGTGTCAGAAACATAAACGTCTTTGATGACAGCCTCATGTGGTGGAACAGTTCTTATGGAAGCAGGTTGACAGTGAACATTTTTCTGACAGTCCAGCACAGGTTGACAATAAACAGTCTTAGGTTTTGCTGGGCAGTGAAGAGCAGCTTTTGTCTTATGGTGAGCAGGAAGAAAAAATTCAGTCTCACTCACCACTGGGTACTTCTCCGCTCTAGAAGAGCGGCGGAGGCAGCGGTAGCCTTCCCTTCTCTTGGGAGAGAGAGCAGAGACTCTGAATGACAGAGTAGTGTGCTGAATGCTCAGCAATGTTGGGGTGGAAGAGCTGGTGAGTAAGGAGGTAGGTGGACGAAGATCAGTAAGATTCAATAAGTTTATTGTCATATACACTGCAAAACACAAGTGGTTACGCAGAGCAATGAAATTCTTACTTTGCGAGTTCCTTTCACACAACTAAATAAACAACTAACTAAAATAAAGAATAAACTTAAGTCTGAGCATAGATAATAATAAATAAAGTAAAACAAGTGCTTATGTAGCACTTGTAGCTTATAATACAGTTGGTGTCTAAAGCGTATCATAAACACGTCTGCCACGAAGGGTGTCATGATGAAGCGGCCCCACTCTGCAGAGGCTCGGTTGCAGGCAGGGTAGCAGGTGGAGGAGTGCTGGTCTTCAAGGCCCCCCCAAGAAGTGCTCATAATCTCATTTGAGCCATGGTGTCAACCTCAGCTTCCCCTGTAAGAGTGAAAGCACTGCCTGCTGCCACTCAGTTCAAAGTCCGCTGGGTCCATTTCTTGTTTGCAAAGAGTTGATGACAACGAGACCAGGAACTGAGAGACAATGAGGGCTTCAATAGACTGGATGATGAGGATTGTAAACAGCTGAGAACACGGCTTAAATAAATCTCACTAATGACGCAGAGAAAATATGACTAAACACAACGGACACAGACAGAAGACTAACACAATAAAACAGGAAACAGGCATAGGAAACTAAACGGTGAAAAAAGGTCACTGTTTAGTTAGGCTAAACGGTAGGCTATTTAAAAATTCAATAAGGAGAGAATCATTGGAAGAATTGAACATTATTTATCAACAGAGAGATTAATGTATTTGACACTTAGACTCAGATGACCCACCATGGCAGAACGGAACCCAGTGGTGATAGGATTTAGGACAGGACCCCCCATACTCTAGACCATCGGGCCCACTAGACAATTTCTTATGTCATTTATTAATGTCCCATTGGTATGTGGAAGCTGAATCTTCAGCTCTGCTGAGAATTCACACAGGCAGGGGAGGACTATATTTTAATGGAGACACCATGCGGCCAATCACATGCAAAGACATATGGGGATCATGCCATTATGTGAAAGGAGAAAGGGGGGGAGACTTTTCCGAAGACATCAAGTGTAGTAGTACAGGCCAGGTACACAGAGAGATAGGGGGAGCCAGATTTAAATGCAAGCGTGTCGGGAAAAAGTGAAGAACCGAGCAAAAACGTAAAATGAGCAACATCTTGCTGCATTTCAATGATATTGGAAACTGTAAAGCTGAGTGCAGAATTTATAAAATTAGGAGCTGGCTAAAGTGATACCTGTTTTAATTTTCAGTCATTTTCCATTGTGGAGGACTAAGGGTTTCAAAAGGTTTAAGGCCTGGAGAAATTTTTCTCCAGGCCTTATATAGAATGAGCGCACACATTTAAACAACGCTGACTGGAGGCTGGTTGGCCCAAAGAAGGTGGGAAACAAGATGATTGGACTAGAGTAATGATGTCAGTATTAACATTGGCAGTATAGTAAAGCGGTAGGGATGTAGACAATAGGGCTGCCACGATTCGTCGACTAGTCACGATTACGTCGACCATTAAAATCGTCGACGACTAATTTAATAGTCGACGTGTCGTTTGAAGCTTTTTAAGATCCTGAAAGACGCAGGAATAAGTAGTAGGATTTAAGAGTGTAATAACGGACTGAAACAGAAGATGGCAGCAATGCATCTACAAGGATGCCAGCTGCCGTTAAATGCCGAAGAAGAAGAAGCAGTCTCCGGTATTTGTGTCCAAATTCAGGTGCCGCATTTGTAGGCCGATTATGTTACAGCAACGCGACAAAGGCTGTCCAAACTCGAAGACTTCTCCAAATGTGGCCGACAAATGCGTCTTAATTTCCCCAGATTTGAAGGATGGGT
>VUQG01041141.1:0-17982 GCA_015106755.1 Etia nguti | reverse complement strand
AGCTGTAGATAATATTACATCTGAGAGATGATTATTGGTAATTTTTTCTCTGATGATTAAAATTCTATTTGTGAAGAAGTTCATGAAGTCATTACTAGATAACGTTAAAGGGATGGTTGGCTCAACAGAACTCTGACTTTTTGTCAGCCTGGCTACAGTGCTGAAGAGAAACCTAGGGTTGTTCTTATTTTCTTCAATCAGTGATGAATAGTAAGATGTTCTGGCTTTGCGGAGGGCTTTCTTATAAAGCAACAAACTATTTCTCCAGGCTGAATAATGATCTTCTAAATTTGTGACACGCCATCTCCTCTCCAGCTTACGAGTTATCTGCTTTAGGCTACGTGTTTGAGAATTATACCACGGAGTCAAGTACTTTTGGTTTGAGGTCTTAGTTTTCACAGGAGCTACAGTATCCAGAGTCGTACGTAGTGAGGAGGTAAAATTATTAACAAGATAATCGACCTCTGTTGGAGTAGCGTTCAGGTAGCTGCTCTGCCCTGTGTTGGTACAGGGCATTGAAGATGATAACAGTGGGTGGATTATATTCTTAAACTTAGTTACAGCACTTTCAGAAAGACATCTACTGTGATAAAGTCTACTCTCCACTGCTGTGTAATCAATTATTGTAAAATCAATTATTGTAACACTACACCTCTGATATGTAGTGCAACAGATTTGCGATTTATCACAGTTATTTGTGATAATATTGTGAAGAGATTGCATGTAAGTGCCAACTTGACCCCATTCAAGTCATACTGCCATGTTATCTCTGTTTTATCACAATTTGACACACCAAAGTTAGTTTGCGCAAGTGGTCTCAGACTTCCCCGTCCACATTTTCAAAGTGACCATTTCAGAGGCAAGGAAAAGCCAAGTTCTTTGCACATGGTCTCCAACCACTGTTTTCCTTAGTGTGACTGTAGCCTTAGTTAGCCTAGTGTGAGAAGAAATGGTCTATATAGCAGGAGGTCTTTGTGTTCATGCGTATCTTAGGGGTCTCACAAAGGTGTCTTTCTTTTTTTTGTTCTAATTGATAAAATATTCTTGAATATTCTGAAAAAATATTCTAAAATATTCTTCTTGTATGTGCATTTACCTTTTCTAGAAAGTCCAAGAAGCATTATCCAATGATGTTAAAGAAGGAAGACAAGCAGATTGGATCACAGCATGAGCAGATTTTTTATTTTGGAATATGTTGCATCCGAAAGTAGTTGTCACGGAAAAAACAGTCAACCAATAGTGATTCAGAGTTCAAAGATTTGTTGTCGTATGTATTTTGGTCTGGACAAGATTCAAGTGAATTCAGGAGTAATTATTACTGGAAAGGGCATGAAGAGTTATGTGCATGCACTATGAATGATCTGAATTAACGCTACCAATGCAAGTAATAATAAATGCAACTTTCTCCTTAGAGGAATAAAACCTATACGAATGGGGTTTGATCAAGGGGTTTGAGATCCCTGTTATTTGCCTCAAGTCTTTATTTTTTACAATCTGAGTCATGCTTAACTGGTACCTAAGGCACCAGAGCTGCTCGAGCATACATTTTAGCTTGAAATAATTCTGCTAAAAAGCTAGTGACAATGTGACATATTCATATAAAAGGCAGCCATATTATCCGACTGTTCATCTATCTCTGCAGCTAAAGCACATGTGCGTGTTTGTATTATTGGTGAACACTCTGTTGTCTGTGTTGTTGCCTGTTGTATTCAATGTTTGGGCTTAGCAAGGCAGTGGGGAGGTGCAAATGTCATGCTGTCTGAAAAAGCTAAGCCAGCTGACTATGGAAAGTCTCAAGAGGACTGGGAGGAGGAACACAAACTGGAGGCCACTTCAGAATATAAAAGTACTAAGTGAAAGGTGGAAAACAGCACAAGTCTCTTCATACAATGATTTGATGACTTTCTGCCTCTGTCGCTCTCATTCGTAAGCTCACTCACACACACACACACACACACACACACACACACACACACACACACACACACACACACACTCTATTGCCCATAATCACATTTCAGAGCATTCAGAATACTAAATTGAATTGTAATTGGCAGACAATGGGCGTGACATCACAATTCACTAACTGGCTCATATAGAAGCAGCTCGTCAGAATTGAGCCTGAAGTGGGTTATGCTTACTGATGAGCCCAGACGGTTAGAGAATGAGACAGAGGAGAAAGGTAGGTGTGCTAACTCTGAAAATTAATTGCCCTTTGGGACTGGTGCTATTAATAATTATTGCATTTGACAGGAGCAGAAGCAGCAGCAGAATGTTTACTTTCTCACTGTATACACAGCCATACCTGAGTGATCTCCTCTGCAGTAATGGAGATTTTATTAGAGGAAAACAGTGTAAGTGTTTGAATTATCAGAGCAGTGCTGTCTCTTAGAAATTATATTTAAGTAATTTACAATAGCAAATATGTTTTGAAGGGAACATATTTTCTGGCAAGATGACATTTTCTATCACCCCATCGAGGAAATGAGCTTAACCTTAATATAAGAAGTTTGTGATATGTTCCTAATATGTTGATATAAGCCTTCCATGCAATAGCAAATACTAGTGACTGGAGCTGTGGTTCTTAAACTGAGGGACAAAGAACCACTACAGGTCAGAAGTAAAACCATAGAATGTATATAAAAGATGAACCTAGATACAGAGACAACAGCATTTTTTGAAGCCTCAATGATTATGTTTGAGCCACCACCATGTTGGCGTTTTGAAGCAAGAAGTTATGTTTGTAAGAGACGATGGAGTGATAAGTTATCAGCTAATACTAACAGGCTTGGTAAACAAGCTGCGCTAAAAAATTGCATAGATGGATCATACAGACACACATACTGTACCTGTTAATTAGTGTTAAGTAAAAGAATAATCATATACAGAAATTTAGTTACAAAAACTGAACCACAAATTTCTTGGATGGCCAGTACCACATTGACTGTGCAAGCGAAAATGTTCTTGTAAAACAAATGAGGGCCTAGCAAAAAACGTTTGGGAACCACTGAGCTAAATGTTAATGTCAGAGAGGATGTGAATGTGTGCACCAAGTCTCATAGCAATCCATTTTGTTGCTGTTGAGACATTTCAATCTAAACCATAAATGTCAGCCTCCCAGTGGAAAGGCAGGGGTTCATCAAAGCCAGTCTGTCTGGGAACCAAAACGATCCATTCTAGAGTTCAGTCTGTCATAGAACAAAGCAATGAGTTGATCTTAATGCTGTGAAAAAACACAAATAAGAATTTTTTTTTAAAAAAAAAGCAAATGAATCCCGATAAACTCCGACATTTAAATACCAAACTAAACAGCACTGAAAAGAATGTTGACAGACTGGCTTAAAAATCTGTTTTGAAACGTGTGTACTGTTTTCTACTTCAAAACATCTGTACAGTGAATAGGTTTCCACCCACCGGTCACTTCATTAGGCACACCTATTCATCTATGCTAAAGCAAATGCGTAATCAGCCAATCACATGGCAGTAAATCAATGTATTTATACATATGCACAGTCAGGATGACCTGCTACAGTTCAGACCAAGCATCAGAACGAGGAAGAAAGTTAATTTAAGAGACTTTGAATGTGGCATATTTGTAAGTGCCACACAGGCTGGTTTGAATATTTTTCTGCTCATCCATCTCCATCTGGTCTTAAAAAACCCCCAGAAAATATCCGGTGAGCAGCAGTTCTTTCGGTGAAAATGCCATGTTGATGTCAGAGGTCAGAGGAGAATGGCCAGACTGTTTGAAGATGATAAAAGGAAGATAGAGCTATCCTACCTTGTATCAAAAATTCAAGCAAGTAGTGGTGTCAGGGTGATATTTTTTTGCACACTTTTGTTTGGCCCCTCAGTATTAGCATTATTTAAATACCACAGGTCCCCCTTCTGTGGAACCAGCTCCCAGATTGGATTCGGGAGACAGATACCCTCTCTACTTTTAAGATAAGGCTCAAAACTTTACTTTTTGATAAAGCATACAGTTAGGGCTGGATCAGGAGATCCTGAATCCTCGCTTAGTTAAGTAGAGTGTTTCTTCTTTACTCACCTTTTTCTCAGTCATTATCTGTTTATAAGCCACTCTGCATTTAATCAGTAATTATAAATCTCTGACTTCTACCGTATGTCTTTCTCCCCTCCCTGAGCCTGGTCCTCTTTCAGGTTTCCTGTTAAAACCAAGTTTTTCCTTCCCACTGTTGCCGAGTACTTGTTTAAAGTACAGGGGTGGCTGTAGCCCAGGTGGCAGAGCAGGTCAGCCACTAACCAGAAGGTCGGTGGTCGATCCCAGGCTGCTCCAGGCTGCCTGCCAAATATCCTTGGGCAAGATACTAACCCCATTTAAAGGGGGTTATTTGACTGTTGGGGTTTTTTCTGTATTGTTGTAGGTTCTCTACCTTACAATATGAAGCACCTTCAGGCTATTGCTGTTGTGATTTGTGTTAGATAATTAACATTGAACTGAACCGAAGTGAGTGGTGAGCATATCTCGGTCTTGGCGAGCAGGGATGGGAATCAATCAGTTCCCAGTAGTCCAGTTCCTAAGAATTGTTAGTCTGCTTACCCGCTTATTGGTTCCTGTTCCATTTGTGCTACAATTTGCTGATTTCAGTTTGTGGGTCAGAGGAGGGCAATAGTGGCACACTGTACAGTGTGGATAGAAACAGCAGTATTACGCTGCTAACAGAACTTTGGCTTTTTGCAAGCATCTGCACAGACAGGATGCTAATGCTAAGCTAGTCAAGAACCCAGAGTGAAAGCTGAGTGAATGCTGACGCCAGCATTCCCTTGTCATTCAAAGATTTGCAGAGCCCTGGTTGGAGACAATGGATGGAAGGGAGGAATAGAGAAAAAAAGCATGTCAAAAATAAAAGAGAGTTAAATGTCAAGAGAAAAAGAATATCTGTCAAGAATCTGACTGGAGTTCAGGAATTGTTGCGCTGACAGGCCTTTGAAGATTTTTTCACCTTTTCAAATGCCAGTAAAATGACCCCCCCACCCATGCACACACACACACACACACACACACACACACAGATGCAACCCATTTTCTCAAATTGCCAAAAAGAAGAACTTTGATAATAATAATAATAACAACAAGACTGTTTTGAGTAACACTGCTGCTATTTGTTCCACTATGTTTTCAAAGAGCCCCAACATGTCTACAGCCTGTATCGCCAAGATTGAACAACTAACAATAAAACAATTAGATGGCTCAAAAATTAACAAAGTATTCAATCCATTTACTTGGGGATATGCTTCTTTTTGTGGTTGACACCCATGCATCATTTCCCTGAATCAAAATAGTGGTAAGTGTCCTGCACACAGGACAAAGCTTTTTTTCCTTCATCCAGCATTAATGATATCCTTAGCCTTAGGTGTATAACGTCATCACTGCAGTAAGCTAGACAATTAGCATTTGAAGGAGGAGTTTAGGAGTTAATTGGAGTTAATTGGAATGCCCTGTATATTTTGTTCCTTTTACTAACAACCACTGTGCTGAAAACTGATAATCCTTTAATGAGGTTAGTCTGGCTGCATAAAAGAGCTGTCCATAAATCAGTTACAATAGAAAAAAAGATAATGTATGAACCCTCAACTCTTATACACATTCTAGGACCACTGTAAAGACTAAGCCTGAGGAACACAAGTGTTTGAAGGGGGGAAAAAGGGCTTTTGGTATGAACAACATGATCTTTGCTAAGTAGCCGCTTCTGTATGAATTATCAGAACCTGTGAGTGTGATTAGGCTGTATTTGAAACAGAGAGGTTTTTAATTAGTTTTGTAGGGAATCATTAGGAGCATGTTCTCTGCTTGCCCTGATTCACTGAGTGGGAACCATACGCTTGGTTCCTTCCCTTGAGTAATCACTGGTCTCAGTGCGGCTCTGTCTGTCTCTCCTGCACTCCTGCACTGCTCCTCATGTTTCCCTGCACGATTTGGCGCTAATTAAGACAGTTTACCAGAGAGAAGGAGGGGGCATTAACTCGGCTTGCTATTAGATGCAAGAGGTGTAAAAGTAGGGGAACAAAAACAAACATATTAAAAACACAAATATTTATTGCAGTTTCTAATGTTGACATATAGACAGAATAAAATGTATGATAAGTATTGGTTAAATACACAGTGCTTTATATAAAGTTGTGTAAAAAGCTATACAGTGATGTGCACAGGACAGCTTTGAACCACCTTTAGCAGCAAAAACTTGATGGTTGGTCACATTGTTGTGGAGGAATTTTGTCTGTACGACATCGTTTTAGTTCATTGAGGTATGTAGGTAAGCCCAAACATCTCCACTTTTCCCTTGTCAATTTCTCAGTGTCATTTCTCAATGTCCAAAGGACATTGCTCCAAAAATCTTGTGGTTTGTTCAGACACAACTTTGCAAACTGCTAAGGTTTTCTGCCACCCATCAGGTTGTTTACATATGCTTCTTTTGTCTGTTTTAGTTTTTAGTAGTCCTAAATCCTTAAATAATCAATCAGGACGCAGAATTAGTTTTATGGGTAGTCTATACTATATTTGTGAAAACTAAAATAATATTTCTGGCCTTTTTTTTTGTATAGAAACGGGTGTGAATAATTATTTTAGTTCATTATCTCTATTACCTCCTATTCATTGAGGATCTTGTGAGCACCCTCTGTTTAGGCTCTGATCTGAATTGCAGCAAATTTCAGTGCAATGGGAATTAATAGGAACAGGGATGGTTCTCTGTAGATCAGCTCTGGAATACCTGCTTTCTTCAGGGCTGAAGGTCACCAAGGCAATCAACTGGTCACCCGCCTTGCTGCACGAGCTCATTCGCACACACAAATGCAGCAGCAGTCTGCTGAGTGACAGCCTAATTACCCAGTGTAAGAGAACCAAACCCCTCTGCTGTGCTGCAGTTAACCGGATCAGAAGGTTACTTGTCTTTCTCTCCTCCCCGCTTCCCCATTTATGCATATTTTTTGCAGCAACTTGAGTGTATATATGTGCGTGTGTGTGTGTGTGTGTGTCTCTGTGTGTGTGCGTGTGGTGCTGAGAGAGGTAGGCTGTTCTAAAGATGGTGACTGATAGTGATATTCACATACGTGAATGGGTCAAGGGAATGACTCAGGGTCTGGCTCTACAGATAAAGTAGAAGGAGAAGGGAAAAAAAGGGATTGGTTCTGGTCACCAAGGGACTAAAGCTGGTGTGTTCAGGTCAACTTAAATTACTTGTGTGTGACAGAGAAAATGGTTTCTTTAATTTAGAGAGCTCAGTTCAGAGTAATTCATTCTGTACAGCAAGGTTAAATGTCTGAGTTGACATCCCACTCAGGTTATCCTCACAGACTTTTGGCGTGATGACATGCAGTGGTGTTGAAGATGGAGCTCGTGTTCACTAGAAGCCAGTGTGGAGTGAAAATTTAAAGTGGGGATCAGGTGTTTGAACAGCTGCAGTGAAGAGAGGTCCTGAGCTCTTCAGGAGGAGATAAAAACAGAAAATATGTGTCAGCTGCTCCTTCATATTGACCTCCAGACATCACATTTCAAAGGCAGATTGAAAAATGGCGTCTTCTGTTAATTGCTCATGTGTTGATTTAGATTTAAGCAATCACATGTCATCAGCAGCCCACTTAACTGAATGTATTTTGATCCCAGTCTTGACTAAAATAGAAAAAGATCCCCCATATGTTTGTTTTCCAAAATAAAATAATAAAAACTACATGATCTGATAATATTTGAAGTCTTTTACTTTTTTATGTCTGGGAGTTCTCATAGTTGCTACTTCTTATAATATTAAACATTATATGTATAGCACTTACAAAAATGAATGTTATAAAAGATTTACTATAACATAATACACACAATAAAATTCAAACATGTTTGTAGGGCAAAAAAACTCCTAAATTAACAGCTTCAACCTAGAAGGAGAAATTAAAATGATAATGGATGCTCAAGACGCCAAAATAAAATGCAGTGTGACTTCCCACATTTAGATATGTATGAATGAAATTGGGGATGAATGATGTTGCCACAAATTCATATCCTAGTGCTTAGGGCGCAAAAATTTGCAGCAATATTCTCTTCAATTCAATTCAGTTTTATTTATACTGCCCCAAATGACAAGATCAGTCAACTCAAGGCGCTTTATATTGTAAGGTAGACCCTACAATAATCCATATAGAGAAAAACCCAACAGTCATATGACCCCCTATGAGCAAGCACTTTGGCAACAATGGGAAGGAAAAACTCCCTTTTAACAGGAAGAAACCTCCAGCAGAACCAGGCTCAGGGAGAGGCGGCCATCTGCCAAAGTCTGCAATTTTTTTTTCAGTCACATCTGTAAAAAGTCACATCTTTTTTTAATTTCTGGAACCCCCTCCTTCTGTGTAATCTGTAAATTGTTGAGCTTCTGTAGTGATAGATCATTAAAATCTTGGTTAAAAACTGGCATTTGGCTTCACTTTTAGCAATGTGGTAAAGGTCCCCAACTGACCAAAACAATAACAAAGTGTAGCTTGTACCAGCAGAAGTGATGTCAGTCACTTCTGATGTGCGGTGGCATTTGTGATGGCGAGAATGGCAAGTAAAATGGGCCCGTTATGTGTAAATGGTGTGTATGGCAGGGCTGCCAAGTGAAAGCAATGGTCTCTAAGAGGAAATCTGCCACTGGTCTGCATGGAGAAGCCAGAAAGCTATTTGAACAAGGTTTTGTGAATGGATTAGACCAAAGTATGAGTTTTTGGTTGAAATCATAAGTGTTTTGCTCTTATCCCATCTGTGTAGTCCTATGAGCAAACTGATCAAAATCTCTGAGTTAAAGCTGTTGTGTACTGAGGTGTAGGATAAAATTCCTGCAAGCTGATGTTCAGTTTCAAGTAACTGTTCATCAATTACTTGATGTGGATGTGTAGCTGCACATCTGCTAGCCACTATACTGCTGCATCCAATATGACCCAACACCAAACACTTAACCCTATAATGTCCTTTGTATCATATTTGACACATGAGTTTCTGAGACCTCTATCTTATCAAAATGATCAATACTTGCCATAATTTCAAAATGTTATGGAAAAAATTCTTTTTTTGTCTAAAATTAACATTGTTGTTAAAAAAAAAGTTGCCAAAAACGCCCAATGTATCAAATGCCATACAAAAAAATATACAATAAAAAATATATCATACATAACATGATATACCAAATTTAAAAAAAATTGTGGATTTTGTTATAAGGGTTAATAAACATCTCAGTTCCAAAAAATCAGAATTTTCTGGCTATTTTTTGATGGGTTGGGTCTTATAGAGTTAAATATTGCTGAGCGGACCAAACCAGAAGAAAGAAAATTGTTGGTTATATTTCAGAGTCAATGTTTTACCATCTAACAAGGAAAGCCTCTAATATTGCTGCCTTTTCTCTATTTTCATCTATTACGTGAGGGTGTTTTGACTAGGGATCGTAGTCAAGTACTGGTTCCTATAGAGAATCAGTTCCCAGTACTTAAATTCCTTGGAATTGTTAGTCTGCTTACCTAATGATCCTGCTTATCGATTCCACTTGCACTTGGGCTTCAGTCAGTTGATTATAGTTAATGTGTTGGAGGAGCAAACTAGTGGCACTGTCTGCAGCTAGGATAGAGACATTACTTTTATTTTTTTTGCACAAGAAGAAAAGAGTGCGATGGTGTAGTGGAAACTGCTAACACAACTCCGGCTTTTATCAAGTCCCTGCACCGACAGCATGCTAATGCTAAGCTAGCCAAGAACCCATTCACTCAGTGATGTTAGCTGAGTGAATGCTGACCTCAGCCCAGCAGCCAGACCCCGAACTTCAGCAGGTAAACAGACAGACAACAGAAAGCAGTGATGAGTTGTCAGGCTGCAGCCTCCATTTCTACCTATTTATAGTTTGTAATGCAGAAAACACTGTGGCATCCGCTTTAAAGTTTCTTTGGGCTGATCATCTTTGCTTTGTGTTCATACGTAAATACTAAGAGAAAGATTATATGTGTGTCCTCTTTAGGACGGGGATTTGTGTTGGTGTGTGGGACTGTAGCCCATAGGTTTATATTGATAAATAGTAATTATGAGACAGTGTATTTCAAGTCATTTTACAGAGAAATGCAAAAGTAATATAAAGAGTAGCGTAACTAATTATTTTCTCCTGGGAGTAATTAAGTAAAGTACTGCATTATTTTAAAGAAATGTGTCCTGTGTAATATGTTGTGTAGGTCTGTCTTCATCAAATCGATGCATTCATAGCCGTTGTGTCATAAGCCCTTATTATGACACCACAATTAGGATTTTTGAAACTGTGACAATATTTTGTTTTAACAGCATGTTTTAGTGGGAGAAGACATTTATAGCATAAACAAGTTGAAATATAGTTTCTTTAAGTCCGGATCAGACTTGTTGCTGGCTCATAGTTTCTATTGGGCCACTATCACTTGGTTGACTTAGAACACCAGCTAAGCCTACTGTTTTAGAGAATACAATCTGGCCCTCATCAAGTTGATCAGGTCTTTTCTCCTGTAACCAACACACTCAATATGAAAACTAACTATTTATGGTCTAATAATATCATTTAGCTTTTAAGGTGCCATTGTTACAGTGTAATTTTTGTTGTCTTCATGTGTGACTGGTCATAGTGTTTTGATTCACTGGTGTGTATAATGAGTGAAATGAACCAGGAAATAATAATGACACTTCTGTGTCTACTAATAACTGTAAGTTGCAGCCCAGTTGTGTCTATTCCATGCTAAACATAGTTAATGACCTGTGGCTACCCTTGGACTGGTTACATCAGACAGACAGTGACGCCTCAACCGTTGACTCCAGATAAATTCTGTGGCCCCTCAAAATATGATGCCAGAGGTGTCTGTGTTGACCCTGTATGTGTTACGCGCACTCAGACATGTTAACATCAGTGCAAACTCAGGAACACATGCACTAAAAAGAGAGATGAAATCATCCTTGACCTTGACATTTGAGCTTTTAAAGTCCTTTTTTCAATTTTTTAAGTCTCTGCATCTCCATCTCAAAAATGTTTTGTTTTTTTGTTTGGTTGGGGTTTTTTTTTTAGCTTTTGTTTTGACTCAAACACTCACTGCACAGACTTGTAAAGCCATTAGACTGCCTCTGCTGGCCTGTGTGGAAGAGCCCACAGCTGGTCGTGTAACATCTTTATTGGTCCCAGTGGAAATGGTAGTTATGGCCACTCCAACTCAATTATTGCATCTTAGCTAGTGTCCCAGTGAAACAAATGATTAATATACATGCAGATTAACCAGGGAACAGTGTGTGTGTGTGTGTGTGTGTGTGTGTGTGTGTGTGTGTGTGTGTGTGTGTGTGTGTGTGTGTGTGTGTGTGTGTGTGTGTGTGGAGGAGTAGTGGTAGGAAAGGACTGAGGGGGTAAGGGGTTGGGAGGGTTTTTTCCCCCCTTCTCCTCCTCCTGTGTTTCCCACCGGCCAGCCCCCGGCCCGTGGCCCATTGCACCCTGGGTAATGGGGAGGCCTATTGGAGTTGATTAGTTCCGGCTGGATCCCAGATAGAGTTCTGACAGGCAGGAGAAACGAGCTCCCAGCGTGACCCTCTTCTCTCCCCCCCACCACACACCCCTGTCTTCGGCACAATGGGCAAAGCAGGGGAAGGGCTTTTTAAACAACTGCAGCTTCCCTCTCCTCCGCTGCTCCCCTCCCCGGTCCAAAAACTGGGCTATTATTACCACAAAAACCACATTATACTGCTGCACAAATACAACCTTTACCACTTCTGCTAGTGACTGAGCGTGTGTGCATCCACCCCCCTCCCCACCCCTTGATATCCGTCAGATCCTTTGCAGATTTTATGAATGCCATAGATGGACATGAATGTTATAGATGCAGCACGCTCAGTGTGTTGCTTGAAGAATTGGCTGCATACATCAGGATCAGCCTGGGTGCATCACCTCCACCATGCTGGACACCTGTGGCATACACTGACGTCCACTAGATGCATTCCTCAGCAGAGCAGCGGCCCTATCCCCTCTGCAGCTTCATCCTCTTTAATTCCCACTCTTCTCCCCCCCACCATCACCAGATCCTCTGTTTCTTCTTCTCTCCTTTTCTCTCTCTTTCCCTTTTTCTCCACACATAATTGATTAAGGTCCCGTTTTCATAAATCAATTTGGGACGCACATCAGTCAGCCCTGAATAGAAGAAGAACAGCCCCCACCCCCCTCCTCCTCTGTGAAGCGGTATTAATCTACCTCAGCATGCCCTGCCACTCTCACTTACATACGCCCACGCTCAACACAGATCTGGAGAGTTTGTTTTCTTTACTTCAGGTTTTGGCCATTGCAGGTCGCCAAACATGAAATATTCAAATGTTTTCAGCAGTTTTGCAGACGTTAAAACTTGGAGCAGGCAATCTGACACACGCACAGTTTCCAGCTAGTCTGAACAAAGGGGTCTCTTATGGAGGAAAATAGCAGAGACACGTTGGTGTTTTGTTGGTTTATGGGTTACAAAGGACAAAAAAAAAAAATCAGAGGCAAGCAAAATAAAGAGTAGATTTTTTTTTTCAAATGTGAGTGAAAGCAGTCCAATTTCTTCCATATGTCTTTGCTGTACATCTCTAAACAAATAAATATGTTGTTTGTTCACTTTAGCAGCCTGTCTCTAAGACAAATGTGTCTCGCTGCTGTTTATAATTACTGCGCTTTAATTGTCATTATTATCAAGTGACTTCATCTCCCTTTCTTTTCTCTGTGCGCCTTTTTCCCCCATTCAGAGCGGTTGTTTTGGATGTTTTGATATGAATGTAACCATGACACCACCCTTTCTTATTAGAAAAACCATGCCAAGTTGCAGTGGATTCTGGGAACATTAGCTTGCAACAGCTGCAAGTGATATGCCTGACTTTCCCGTCTCCCCTAAGTCTGGATTTTCTTACACTCTGCCCTTTTTCTCTTGTTTTCTTTCATCCCGCTTTTTTTTTAAAAATATCTCCTCTACGTCCCTGGTGTCCCAGCCTCCATTTGTTTCTTGTTCTTTATACCTTTCCTCCATATTTCCACTCTTCCATCCTTTTCCCCGTGCTCCAGGGTGCTGGCTTTAGTGGTAGTGAAAGCTGCTTTGCCTTTAAAAATAGTTTTTCTTAATGAGAAGGGGGGATGTACGCAGAATAGAGGGGGCGGAGGGTCACAGCTTAAGCCAATTGCATCCCTTTCCTGTCTGAGGCGCTGCAGGCCGGGGTCAAGCCTGGGGTCACGCTGGCCCGGTGCTCCGGCTGGGTCCTGGTGCCGGTTCTGAATTGCCGCCAGCATGTGTGTGTGTACAGGACAGCGCGTGTGTTTTTGTGTGAGTTAAGAGAAGAGGGCAGGAGGCACATCTGTTTCTGATCCCCACAGAAAGCTTTGCTCTCCGGACCTGGAGGTGCTGGCGTGCCTGTGGAGCACGGAGCGGGAGCGGGGGGGGCAAGTGAGCGGTCACACAGTATGTGTCGGGTACAACGTGGTGCGATGTGGCCTGTTTTACCACCACCTCTTCCTTCACTTTCTTACCCTGCGGCCTCTTTTTATATTTTCAGAATGCCTGAAAGACCTGAAATATCCCTACATGTTACAGAGCTTATATCGATTTAAATATATATGCACGGCTGAACCACTTTAAGACTTAAATTCTACGTCCAAAGTCTTAAAAACTCAACTTGCATGAAGGAAGAAAGCTTAAAATACTCTCATGTCTTTTTATTTTTAGCTATAAAGCTAGAGAACGGCTGAATTAGCTTAGCATAAAATTTACACTCTCTCCTATATCTGTAAAGCTCATGAATCCAAATGCTAAATCTTGTTTGTGTTATTTGTACTAAAGCTAAGGTGTTACTAACTGATAAGTCGTGCTTTTATGCAGATTATTTGTGATATTTTTTCATAACTGTGGGCAAGAAGTTCCTAAATTTTCTGCTGCTCATCTGGCATCCTCAAGGTGACAGTAAGGTGCTGCATGTTGGTATGAATTAAACAAATGAAATAAATCATGTTTAAAAGTGTGAAGTGGTGCTGGCAGGCAGGTTTTCTTACTAGTAGGCAGAGATGGGTAATGCTTGGTTTTCACTCTTTCTTTCTTTCTTTCTTTCTTTTTTAACCCTAGAGCTTGCTGTTTGGGTTAAATATAATCATCCGAAAACCAAGATGATTTTTAAAGCTGCACTATTCTAGAAGATGCATATATTCTAAAACAACACCCCCATAAAGGCAAGTTTTCATATTTAAAATAAAGTTTGATGTGTGTTTGGCTGAACAGCACAAGGGTGTAATCTTCCCATTGCTGCTTGTCATGAGAATTGAGGACAGTAGCTCTTCTACACTCACTGGACACTGGACACTTTATTAGGTACATCTTGCTTCCTGGCATAGATTCACCAAGGTGCTGGAATAATTTCTTAGAGATTATGGTCCATATTGACATGATAGCATCACACAATCGCTGCAGATTTGTCAGCTGCACATCCATGAGGTTACTTTCCTGTTCCATGACATCCCAAAGGTGCTCTACAAGATTGAGATCTGGTGACTGTGGAGTGATTTAATTACAGTGAGCTCATTTTCATGTTCAAGAGACCAGTTTGAGATGATTTGAGCTTTGTGAAACAGTGCGTCGTCCTGCCAGAAGCAGCACTGTGGTCATAAAGGCAGTGCTCAGTTGATACTCTTCTGTTGCCATAACCCGTCTGCTTCATGCTTCAACATTTGTGCGTTTGAAGATGGTCTTCTGCATTCTCGGTTGTAACAGGTGGTTATTTGAGTTACTGTTGCCTTCCTATAAGCTTGAGGCAGTCTGGCCATCTCCTCTGACCTCTGACATCAACAAGACATTTTCTTCCAGAGAACTGCCGCTCACTGAATATTTTCTCTTTTGGGACCGTTCTCTTGAGATGGTTGTGTGGGAAAATCCCAGCAGATTATCAGATTCAGAAGTATTCAGACCAGCCCGTCTGGCACCGACAACCATGGACATTCAAAATCACTTGAATGACTTTTCCTCCCCATTCTGGTGCTTCAGCAGGTCGTCTTCACATTGTATCTATGCCTAAGTGGATTGAGTTGTTATCATTTGATTAGTTGATTAGAGATTTGCGTTAAGGAACAGTTGAACTTGTGTACCAAATAAAATGGTAAGTCCGTGTAATCAGTCACCTTTTGTTAAACCTTCAGGTACTCTGCATTTTCTCTCTCTTTCTCTTTCTCTTTTTAATTCTTGTGTTTTCTTCTTCTCTTCCTTTGGTTTTTTACACTATTTTCTGAAGCCACAACTTGTGAAAATGTCTTCTTCCGTTATTCCCGGGACCTTCCACCTCCTTTCCTCCTCATCCTCCCTCTGTCCGCGTCTGCATGGAGAAGGTAAGGTTGAGATGAAACACCACATCAGCCTTTGAAGAGATCCCATAAAACAGGCGCGTATTAACGAGCATGACTAACAAGCTGCAGGAATAGCTGCACTGGATCACACTAAACGCACACACACTACACACATTTCTCCATCATGATACCGTTTCCCTTCCTTTCAAGTCTTCCTTTTTTGTTTCTCAGTCACACCTTTTTCCTTTTTTCCACACCTATTTCATGCTTGAAATAAACCAGACCTGTTTTTAAATCATGTGATTTTTTTTTTTCTTTCAAAGTTGTGTCAGAGGATAATTCAACCTGGGTCTTATTTTTGCAGTCGTGGCCATAGTTTCTCTCAGTTGCGAAAAGATTTTAGGTGACTCACCGAAGTAATTACTGAGATTTGGGAGCACTGAGTCAACAATAGAGTCCTGCGAGAAAGATGATTGGTCAGATGATCACGCCGGGTATAAACAAGCAAAATGATCTAAACCGCTTTATTTGAAACCGAAAGTGAGCTCACAAAAAATGTTGACAGTGATCAGGATTGAACAGTAAGTATGAGAGGTGAAAGCTGAAACAGCAGACAGTTAACTAAGTGAGTTCAGTTTTATCATAACCAGAAGAACCGATGGCCAAACATGCAGTCGTAATAAGAAGGACCTAAAATACCTTTCTTTTTTTGAATGCTGAATCTTAATGTGAGACCCTTTAACTACTTTTAAAAGAAGAAGAAAAAGGTGACACTCTTCTCCAGTCTTCCTCTTTCAGCTAAAAAGTTGAGGCCTAAACTCAATTCCTTTCGGGACTTCTACCCCTACTAGGTTTGGCATGGCCAGTAGTTTATGGTGGCTGATTTTAGATACTATTGTGCTACTGACTCAGTTAATCACCCCCCCTTTCAGATAGTAGGCGACTACTATGTCTTTATGGCTCCTTTCTTCTTTGCTACTGTTGCAACATGTTTTTGCATTTACTCTTATCCCATAATTGTCACTTGAGGCAACACTGGCTTCTGTTCAGCTGAAGTTATGTAGTCTAGATTAAAGTCCTTCTCAGGGCTCCGACTTAAAGCAATATTTAGACATTTTGGACGCAGAGTTAGCTGGTAGTGCGGTATATCACTTTAATGCTAGTACAGTAGTCAGAAGTCTTTAATTGTTAGATTAGAAAAGTGTAACGGGGAAACAGCCCGGCTCTGTCCAAAGGTCATAAAACCCGAGTGCCTCCACGGCTGACTAACGCAGCATTTCTAATTAGTTTGATACGTACAAAAAACAATGAAAAGTGATGTGTTGTGGTGTAGCGGGGTTATGTGCTAAACCTTTTTCTTAGTCAGTGGGGTAAAATTTATATATTTTTTATTACAGCCCTCGCTAACTTCTCTCCCCCTGTTCCAGTTTCTCCAGTTTCGTACTATTACTGTCCTAACATGGGAGTGGAGTGGCACTTCATTGTGGGATCATTGTCCTGTTGCATGATTCAGTTTGGGCCAAGCTTCAGGCCTAAATCAGACAAATGGCCTCACATTTGACTGTAGAATACTTTGGTGTACAAAGGAGTTTATGGTCGACTCAGTGACTGCAAGGTGCTTAGACTCTCTGGCTGTAAAACAAGACCATATTATGACCCCTCCGTCACCGTGACTGACAGCTGGTATGAGGTGTTTGTGTTGATGTGCTGTTTGGTTTTCATCAAATATGACGCTGTGCATTATGACCAAACATCTCCACTTTGGCCTCATCTGTCCAGAGGACATTGCCCCAGAAGTCTTTTTAAATTTTAAGCCATGTTTCAGGCTTTCTCTTGGCAATCCTTCCAAACAAGCCATACTTATTCAGTGTTTTTCTAATTGTACTGTCATGAACTTTAACATTTAACATGCTAACTGAGGCCTGAGATTCAGCTCTTTGGTCTCTTTCAGTTTGTCAGGTTTTTTTTTAGTTATTCAGAAATCATAAACATTTACTACAGGGAACAGGAAATTCTTATGTTTTTTTCTATCCATTTTACACACAAGCAGACGCTACCTACCAGGCCTACTCCTTTCTTTCCCTTCTCTCTGTTTCTCTTGGTCCTTCTCCATTTTCTTTACTCATAGACACACTGCATTGAATATGAACACACAACTACACAGCTCACTATGACATCCACTACTCCCCAGTCACCGTGTGCAGTTCCAGACTCTTGGCTCTGCACACCTGAGCCAATAAAGTATATCGTTTTTGCCAGGAAAACATATTACACTCTGTCTTTGCACTCGCCCTCTCGCCTGCCCCCTTTCCTCCCCCTCCTGAGCCTCCAACATTTGAGTCCCAGAGGCCCTAAAAAACTGCCCCACACTTAACTTCTTCCAAACCCCTCAATCTTCACCATCACCCTCTCCTCAACCTTTCTCCTGTTCCCCAAATCTTCTCAGACTTCGCCCCCGAGGGCCTTAAACCACCGAGCATTTCACTCCTCCTTCTCCCCCCTTCTCTCTCCCCCTTCAGGCTACTCGAGAGAGTTTCTTTACAGCCCTGTCATCCCAGCCAGAGCAGTAAAAAACACATCTGGAATCACACTCTACGTTCCTTTGCTCTCACCCCATGTTTTAGAAGTCTCCCCTTCTCTCCCCCTACCTCACCCTCCTCCCTTCCCTTTCTCCTCACAC
>VUQG01041136.1:0-48405 GCA_015106755.1 Etia nguti | reverse complement strand
TGAACATTTTGGGTAACCCCCCCCCCCCCACAAAACCCCCCAAAATGAATCTGAAAATCGTAGATGCTGTTGTGAACGGTGTTCTGTCACCTGGTGATTCACTCCTTAATCTCTCATTTTACAAGACTGCAGGTATTCCTAGATCATTCACCCTTCTTATGGGGGAAAAAAAGAGGATCCCTTGTAGACACACATGTGTTACATGTCTCGGGACCGAGTTGCTACAGGACTCCTGCACTCAACCCTTTTGCTTCATGGATAATGTGCCACATGGGCATTTAAGTAACCCGTGCATGCATTTTCAGTTTTTCCTACTGTATCGCATCAGTATATCATTTCATTAACCCCCTCCCCCCAGCAGAACTCATCTTTACCAAGCCTGTTGGTAATGTTCCCACCCTGCACTCAGCCTGAATGAATCCTGCAGCAGTGATGCCAGTCCAGTGGCACGCTGCTGTTTTTAATTGAAGAGCTAACAAGAGTGAATGGTGTCATCTGCAGAGGAAGGAAGCCTGGAAGATTTGTACTCCTGCTGCTGCTGCTGCTGCACTGTGAAGCCAAACGGCTGGCATCTCTCATCTCACACACACTCTCACTCTCTCTGCAGCAGCGACTCCACACCGAAGCACGGGCAACACGAGACACACACAGGCATACAAATGGGCACCCAGGCGGTATGCGCACGTACATCACACTGAGGAACACAGAAACATCAAGCACTTACCTACGAGCTCCATCCAGACTGTTAAAGCCCGGGGCAACCCCCACCACCACCCCTCCCCTCCGCTCAGATGCAGTCATCTGCCTCTGTTAGTCTTCTTCTCCTCCTCATCTCTACCTCTTCACTCACTTTCTTCTTCTTCTTCCTATCTATCTCTCTCTCGCTCTCGAGGTGTTCCCCCTGTGCAGCTTTCCTTGGCTGTTTCTCTCTGTCTCTGCCCGCTGTATCCTTCCCTCTCTCTCTCTGCTCTCCACTGGTCTCTACACGGATCTTTTAAGTCTACCAACCTCTTCAGTGATCAATGGACAGCCGGCGAAGCAAGCTCTGCTGCCTCCACCTCCCCCAGCTTTGTGCGTGCATGCGTGTGTGTGTGTGTGTGTGTGTTTGTGTGTGCATTTCGCTGCGAGGAGAGGAGGCTTCCAACCCACACATCACTCTCCAGAGCTCTCAGCCTCCACACTGCCTCATCAGTTGACCACTCCACACCCCTACGCACCAATTGCGTGCATGTGCGTGTGCACCCCTACACACAGCAGCACCATTAAAAGCCTACATTTTACTGTCACCTGAAGTAGATTTTTGGTGGTGGTGGTGGGGGAGTGTGTATGTCTTAAGAAGGGCAGCAAGGCATCCTCAGCAAAGAGCTCTGAACACCTGTGACTCATCTCGATTCCCACAGAGCAGCCTCTAATGGGTGCAGATATATCCATCGCTTCCAGAAACCAGGTGGATTTTCGGTTCAAAAGGTAGCTGCAGGCCATCTGGCCAATTCTGGTGAGCAGCTAATCTTGTTAGGATGTTCTCAGCGTAACTAAACACAACAGAAATACTCGCATTTGCTCATTTTTTTGAGGGGGGGGCTTGAAAATTTACCCAAGATGCGAGGAGAAAAAAAAATCGAAATGTTCCCACTTTTGAAGAGTTTCTAGAAATAAAAAAAAAAAAGCACAAACGTCTGATTTAGGGAGGAAACGGAAGGCGGCTCAAGCCATTTTTGACATTAAGAGAATCTGAGCAACCTGCTCTGCAACAGGGTTATAAATAGTGATCTAAATTCATCCTGCGCTGACTGCCGTGTGAGGCGGAAAAGCCATCGGATGAGAATAAATGCAAGTGATCCAGTGGCGGCGTCACGAGGGGGTTAAATCTAATAACAGCGGAGCAATGGCCGGTCAGAGGCCCCGGACTGCTACACTGTGACCAAGCTCGGAGAAACAGCTGTTCAGAGCTTTGGAAACGATAAAAGAAATATTTGCTTTCTATCACATTTTTGATGTTTCCTGCAACGGCAGCTGCAAATATCAGAGCTCTGTAATGAGCAATGATTATATCGTGGCCGAACGAGCAAGGAAAGCTGACTGACAGGTGACAGGTACTATTCAAAATCGCAATGATAATGAGTGCTTAGCGAGAAAGATGGAGGTAAAAAATTAGCATGGAACATAAATTCAGAGCCCTTTTTGGTGTAATTACAGTCATGTGTACATTTGCCAGTGCAAAATGGCCTCCAAAAAGAGGCTGAAGCCCATACTGTTATCATACTAAGAAAGGTGGATGAAGCCTGGAGCATCACTTAAAAAAAAAAAAGGCATGTTTGTTGGGAAAATAAGTCGAAACATGACAATAAAACTTCAGTTTTTTTGTTTTTTTTTGGCCCTACTGTCTTACTAATCAACAGAAAATGATTGAATTTTTCTGTTGAATTCAAGTCTTCTTTTTTTAATGGTAGTCTTTCAAGTCTCTAGCCTGAAAGGAAAACTTTTCATCTTTCACTTTTTAATCAGGGATGTCTTTTTAAAGGCAGTGACTGACCTACCAGATTTACCCCTCGAAACAGCTTTGAGAGTAAAGAGAAGGACTTTGAAATCGATCCACTGCGGGCCAGGAAGACAGTAATACCAGAGGGCAGGGGTGATGTGATCAGGAACTGGTGAGCAGGCGTACTGTACCGTTCTCAATATACTGGAGTTTATTAAGGAGCTTGGATGAAGCTGCAGCAGTGACTTGTGGACGAACTAAAGCATGGGATCACATTTTTGGCTAGAGAGAATAATGGAGTGATGGAGGGAGGCAAATGATGTATTTCACATGAAACCAATGCAATCCTCTCTTTGACTGACATGGTGTTTAATGATTCGGAAATTGTGATTAATGATAATTATGCGTGATTTAGTTTAATTAAATTTAAGGAAATCTTACATGCAAAGGATATATATATATATATATATATATATCCTTTGCATACAGGAGATCATAGCAGTCTGCTAGCAACCAAAGGAATTGCAAAGTTTTCAGGGCAGCACGCTTCTTTGTGATAGCTGGCAAACTCCAGCAACCAGATGCCAACCAGTCTGAAAATACACAATTTTACCTAGCAACTGGTGGTTGCCAATCAGTCTGTATGACTGAGACTGGTAAGAACTCATCACCTGAAATATACATTTTAAGGGTTTAAGGATCTTTTACTTAAGGTTGCCTTGAGATAGAAAGTGAAAGAGGGCAAAGCCTAAGATCATCTGGTGGAGGACAGTGATGGCAGAGAGGTTGGAGCAAGCACTCAAGCCTAAGACTGTGTCAGCTCTGTCAGGACCTTCTTGCTGTGAGGCAACAGTGCTAACATACATACAAAAATGCAGAATGTGTATGATAAAACTTGCACCCTTAGCTGTAAACGCAATACTTTGATTGATCATTGTTGCTATATTGTTAAGACGACAGATACAAGATGAGGAAGAGGATTAACATGTGTTTTTTAAACCATTCACCTTACTGACTGCAGCATAGGATGGATATGACCGCTCATTCAGTTTCATGCTTTATTGAAGGCGACAAGGCCGAAACGTTATCATGTTTGTTGGCACGGCCGAATAAACTGGTGTCGCCAAGACCCCGTAGTGAAATCTATAATACAAAAATGAAAGACTGAGCGTAACTAGACCCGTAGAAAGCTAAAAACAAAAGATAAAGTCATATAAATATGTGCGCGTGTGATGAGATTAGTCTCTCTTTTTGGGATTTTGGTAGAATTTATTAGAGTTTAATATGAGACGACCAGGACAGCTGCAGCCATGATTTCTGCGGATGAACACAAGCTTTCCAAACTGAAATCTTTGGCAGGTGGCGAAGGTTTTCTTTCTCGCTCCATCTAATCTAATTTTAATTTATCGAAACAGTTGATTAGTTTCCGCAACGGAGACAACACTGATGTCAGTTTTGTTTAATTATAGAGTAAATCTGTTCTGCCATCCTAATAGAAACCTTTCGACTGTGGCAAAGACAAAGGTAGCAGGTGGATTTGCCTGCCAGCGTGGATTTAATCGCCATTTGTGTGAATAAAAAGCGAGAACATTTTGAAAAGCAGATATTCTGCAGGTAGTTGTCGATGCGTGGATGATTTTACAAGCTGAAAACAATTTTAATCTCCTGGAGATCGTGGATAAAAAAGACAAAAAACAAAACAAAAAGCAGACTACTGCGGCTTGCATGATGCTACGCTACCAGGTGTTACTCTGATTTGTTTCTGTGATAATAGTAATAGGATAGTTTGTCCAATTCATCACACGCCGTGGCAGTGAAAATCACTATATCCAGCTTAAAGGGAAGCTCCCAACGGGCGTCATATAATAATATGCTTGGCCAAATATGAGTGAATGTGCTGATTAGAATCACACCCAGGCTGTCAGAGAGGTCCAGGTGCTGTTAGGTGCCCAATTATAATGCCTGGTGTTTTTTAAAGCGCGGACACTTGTAATAATATTAGCCTGAGCGCTGCCCTGACCTACCCAGAGGGCTGGACCCAGGACCTGTTTCATTAGTCCACCAGCAGAGTCAGTTATGGAACTCAGTTGTGCATCCTCTTGAAAACTGAGATTGAAAAAGTTCAAGGATAGCTTGAGAAGGGAGAATTTAAAGAAGGGTAAGTCAGGCTATATGTCACTTATAATGACCACTTATCTCCTCCAACGCCAAAATTTCAGCATTGCCAGTATTTACTCTGCAAAACTTAGAGGTGAAACATTGTGATTTTCCTTAAACTGGGAGGCAGGCTGGTATGCTCTTTTATCATGTCGCTATTCTTGTATTGTAACCAACTTTCTCCTCCCGCTATGTGTGCAGGAAACTGTGATATGACAATAGAAAGCCAGCTACACAATAGTGTCCCATTTACCAGCATGGGACAGCGTGGGTTGAGAAACATCATTACACCTGCATTTATTTTCCAAAAAAAGAAAGGATGAACCCGAGCCCTCGAATTTATCACAACTTGAAGCCCAGAGTTTAAAGCTCTACTCCAGCCATTTAGTCCTGACATTCCATTAAATTAGGTGACGGATGAGAGAGTTTGAAAACATAATGGCCGAATTTGAAGCAGAAGAAGCTGAGATATCCCAGCTTTGGTCCTGTCACAGCCCTGATATGACATTTGTGTTAAAATACATGCACTTCCTGTCATGGTGATGTTTCAGTACTGCTCTTTTTTTAAAAAGAAAAATGCTTGAAAAAGAAATATTTTTAAAAAAATGTTACCCTGGCAACCTTAGCACCGCGGTCAAGCCCAGCCTTCACAGTGATTGGTTTGATTACTTTGGCTGATTACTCAACAGAGCAAAATTCAAATCACCAACAAAAAATGTTCGTCCAGCTGTTGACTGTCTTCTTCTAAGCACCCCTGCTGGCGTACCCCAACAAACAATTCAGTTTTTTATAGGCGTTGTGTAAATAAATATAAAACATAAAATCTAACTGGCCAGTTTGTTAGCTTATCTCTTCATTAATGCAAATATCTAATGAGCCAATCACATGGCAGCAAGTCAATGCATCACTACTGAACTACTGAGCATCAGAATGGAAGGGAAAGCTGATTTAAGTGACTTTGAACTTGGTTGTTGATGCTAGATGGGCTGATCTGAGCATTTCAGAAACTGGTCTGCTGGGCTTTTCCCCGCACAGCCATGTCTAGGGTTTCCAGAGGATGGACACAACATGAATGAATTTACAATAGATCAAAACCTTGAAGCAGATTAGCATAGCGTGCGCGACTCCTGTCAGCTAAGAACAGGAAACTAATGCTGCAATTCACTCCGGTAAACAGAACGCTGAACAAACATTGCCTTGTCTGATAGGTCTCGATTTCTGCTGTGACATTTGTATGGTAGGCTTAGTGTTTGATGTAAACACCATGGATCAATTCATCCAAGTATCGCTGGATCAGGCTGTTGGTAGTGGTGGTATAATGGTTCAGCTCAAATCATTTGCAATTGGTTTCTTGGACATGACAGTGAGTTCCCTGTACTCAAAAGGCCTCCATGGCCCCACAGCACCTTTGGGATTTGGGGTGAAAGACATGGATGCACAGCTGACCAATCTGAGACAACGGTTCAATGCTGTCATATAAACATCGACCAGAATATCTGCAAAATGTTTCTAGTACCTGGTTGAATCTATGCCATGAAGAATTAAGGCAGTTTTGAGGGCAAAGGGGGGGTCCAGCCCAGTGCCAACAAGGTATACCTAATGAGGTGTGTACCTTAGTGCAACGCTCTTGTTTTTCTTTCAGAATGACATTTGCAACACTTCAGAATGTTGTACTCCACTTCAATTGGAAAAAAAATATGAAAAGTATTTCAGACTAAAGTTGATCTTAATATACATTAATTCATACTGCATTTGCATAATTCAATGACACATTTTGCAAATGTAGTTTCAGACTACAACTACAAATGCAAATTACTTTAAAACACCTTTGTCAGATATTGTCTTAAGTTGCTTCCTAGCATGAATTTTTAGTGTCCGTCTTTTCCACAAAGTATGTGAAATTTTAACCACAAAGCAGTTTTCCACTTTGCCTCAACCCATTTTAAATGAGCTTTGGCCCGGAGAAGATGCCGGTGTTTCTGGATCATGTTCACATACTTCTGCTTTGTATTTGATGGAGCTTTGAACTGCATTTGCGGATAGCACAGTGAGCTGTGGTCACAGACAGTAATTTCTGGGAGTTTTCCTGAGCCTATGCAGTGATTTTCATGGCAGGAGCATGTGTGTTTTTTTTCCCTTGCGCACAGAGATTTCTCCAGATTTCTGAAATCATTTGACCACACACTGTTCTGTAGATGATTAGATAGTCTTTTTTTTTATGCCCAGTCATGCTACTGACTTGTTACCAGTTAACCCAGTTAGCTGCAAAATCCCCTTTCAGCTCTTTCTTTGTAGTACCCCTTACTTTTTCAGCCTTATGTTGCCCCTGTCCCAACTTTTTCAGATGTGCTGCTGCCATCAAATTCAAAATGAGCCAATAATTATATGTGATTTGTTTTCTATGCTCTGTTGTGAATAAAATTATGGTTTTATGAGATTTGCAAATAATTGCATTCATCTCAACTTTTTTGGGATTGGGTTTGTATATGTGTAGGGCTTTTATTGTGCAAGGTAAGGAGAGGAAGTAGCGGCATTTGTGCACGTGGGTACAACAACTTGGGTTACCGGTACAAATCAGGACATGAGGGAAACCCAGAAAATGACAAAACACTCAGAAGTTCTCATGATGCCACATAGCAGCAGTTTTTTTTTCTCTTAAGCCTAAGCTTGGATAACCTAAAATAACCAGATGACATCATTGTGATGTCATTAGGTTAGGCGTAACTTATTCAAATAGCTATATGTTTCAAAGGAAAATGTTAACAACTGATTTGTGAACAGTGACAAAACATACATGTCTGAGGCGAGTATATTAATGTTGTATCAATCTGAGGCACGCTAAAATGTCACACATCACAGTTACATGGACATTTGCAGATCCTAAACGGATTTTCCTGATCGCAACCTCAGTGAGGATACGATCTGGTGTGCATGTAAAAGCACTCATTTAGTCATAGTGTAGGAGAGGTGGTTCTGTAAACTGCCTGTCTGAGCCCGAGTCATTTACATAGGTAATGGTAGGGGTAGTGCTCAAAAATGTGCGGGGGTGGAAAATATACAATCCTCCACCAGCATACAAAAACAGCCAGGAAGAGAGGGAGAAAGAGAGAGACATGGAAGAAAGACAGAGAGGCAGAGAGGGAGATGTAGGTGTCAGGCTCCTGACGCACTCTGAAATGATGGGTAATTACATTTCAAATTACCGATGGGAACAAGAGCGAACTCCCTGACTTTGGTGCGCAGGGAAATGCATTAAGAGTGTTGAAATCAGTGCGCAATAGGTAATTTCTAGAATTCCTGTGTTTAGGCAGATTTGCATAGCTGAAAATACCAGCTTAAAGGGCCACTTCACCGAACAACAAATCAGATTTACTTTGCATCTCATTTTGGATGCTTCCCCAAACTATACACCTTGTTTCAGGTTGGACTTTGAGTTTTGTGAGAATTAGCAAATTTGTCTTCCAGAAACAAAACCTCAGGATGCAGATTGTTTCAAGTGCATTAATTCTGAAGCTGCAACAGGACAGATTTTGCATGAAAACCCAATTGTGTCAACTGTCTAGTTTTAATAGAACAGAGAAATATTCCCCAGGTGTGACTGCAGGATTAGTTGTGGTGGTGTAGTGTAATAGAAACGTAGTCACAGCAGAGACTTACTAAACACAGCGAGTTAGTTAAATGAGCTTTCTTTCTCATGAAACATAGTACTTTATAATAACATATTTGTTTCCCATCATACTGTCTTTAGTAGGTTACCATGCTAACATGTGGTTAGTAAACAACATACTGTATATAAAAGATGGAGGTATCCACAGTGACATTACCCTTTGATTTTGGAGTATGGATCCGAACAGTGTTGGTCAAGTTACTTGAAAATAGTAATTAGTTACTAATTACTGATTACTTTTCAGAGAAAGTAATCCTGTTACTTTACTGATTACTTATTTTCAAAAGTAATTAGTTACTTTATTACTTTTTACTACTTTTTAAAAACATGATACTCAACCTGAATACGTAATAAAGCAATAGACCTTTCAGCCCAATTCAATTTTTTCTGCATAATCCATCATATAAAATTGGATCAAATGAAAAAGTCTCTTTTCAAAAATTGTTTTATTAGTTTTAATCTTTTAAATTCATGCACGTTTAATCAAGCAAAAATTAGATTATAAGCAACACTCTTTGACTTGATGATATTTGTGTAACATTTAAACCTATTTTCTGCATATACGACACGTTCTCTCTCCCAAAGCGTAACATTTTATGCTAGGTGACAAATCGTCGGTATATTACGCTTCCGGCCACCCAACACATCCCTTTATTACAAGATTGGAAAAATGAGGAAACATGAGAACCGTTTGGAATGAATCTACACATGTATGTTTATTTTACTTAAATCGCTTTGGAAAACACTATCTAATGTCATTAAAGTGGTGGTTAAGGTGAGGGATAAGGTTATGGTTAGGGCTGGAATACATGGCTGAAACGCGTATTACTGCGGGACCGTTATTCTATTGGATTTCACCCACAACCCGGTGCGTAGCATAGGAACGTGGAAGGTCACCTTTCGCGTTCCCATGGAACGCCTCGGGACGTGACAAATTGTCGATATATTACGCGTCGGGAGTGAGAATGGTCTGGCATATAGATGCAGGTAAAACAGAGCAAAAAATAAATAAAATCAAAGATTCAGCAGCACTAGGTCCTGTCGCTCTTAAGTCTATTTTCACCTGTTTAGCAGGAGTGGGGCCGGTGGAGGTTTTTCCGGTGCCGCAGCGGTCATGTCAGTTTCTCTGTGAATTTCACATTCCCATATTTCACTGTAGGAAGAAGTTTTCTTCCCGCACAGAGTGTACAGCGAACGCTAATGTTTTTGTCACTTTTTACGGAATCAAACTCAAAGTAAGGTCAGTACTTCCAAGCTTTAACGCTGCACGGTCATACTCTCTCCCGCACTCCATACTATCCATTGTTGATCTGCACACATCCGTTGCTGCCATTGACGTCGCACGCTCGTACGTCATTGTCATGAGACACTCTCACAAACAATTTCATGGTTTAGTAACACAGTAATGCAGCGTGCTTATGGGAAAGTAACAGTAATCTAATTACTTTTTTTTGCAACAGTAATCCCTTACATTACCCGTTACTTGAAAAAAGTAATCGGATTACAGTACTGCCCATCTCTGCATCTAAAGCCTTGAAATTGCCATCTTGGGATAAGCTTCTCTGCTGTTTTGCAACAAAGGATATCATATTTGGACAAAAGATAGGAGTGATGATGATGTCACAATATACGAAAATCCCCTTCCTTATGATTATGTCTGGGCTCTGGGGAGGCTGATCCATGACTGATAGTGTTCCTTTGTGTTTTTCTATCCAAGTATGCTTTTACTGGACTGGCAGTGTGTTTGAGATCACTGTCATGCTAAAAAAGTGAAGCTCTTGCCTATTAGACACTTTTCAGATGGTATTGCACGGTGGATCAAAATCTGATTATCCTTATATATGTTCATAATTTCATCAGTTTTTCCAAAAAGAAAAATATGTTTGATTTCTTCCTATTTATTAACGAAATGACTTTCAGACACTGTTCATCTGTCATATATAGTTTTTAGACCAGAAACTTCTTCCTTTGTCCTCCACTTGTCCAATTACACACTGCTCACCATGCTGATATGCACTAAGTTGTCAGGTAATAACTCTTTGGGAATCATCTTGTTGGTGCAAAAATACAGTTTTACATCTGTCAAACTGTGTTATCTTTGGATTCATAAAGAATTCATAAAGAAAGCTAAAGAAATGGAAACAAATTAGGTTTTTTGTGACAGGTTGCTAGTAAAAAAAGTATCCAAAGATACAATTTAAAATGGATTCTTTGCTAAGTTAGACAATTTTTTGTGTTCGAATGATTTATGGGTCAGTGCTAAGTTGCTTAACAAATAAAAAAGCATTCCTCTGAAAATGGTCAGGTACAAGGACTAAACTGAAAATCAGTGAAAAAGGAACCAAAATAGACATTAAAACAAACTTCAGAAACCACGAGAGCAGTGTACTCAGGAATGAAGCCCTGTACTATATCTATATAACTCGCCTACACTTTACTACACACAACCCCAAATTATTATTCAGTAATGAAAATGATTAAATTTAAGACCAATGGAAGTCTTTTGCAATCGAATCTGGGTTTTGCAATGAATTCTGGGATGAGTATTTCCTTTATTGTTAAAAATAATTTTGTACACATTCTTGTAATTTTGCATTATTCCCCTCCCCTTGTTCTCTTTTTTTGTTTTTGAATCCGAACGATCAAATTATTCACCAATTGTTTTTTATGGTGATGATTAGCTTGGCTCAAGGCTTAAAACTCTTGGTTTTACATGGTGGTAGCAGTATGTTTTCATATATTTTTTTTCCGATGTTTACAAAGACAATACTAATGTTACTAAGGGGCATAACGTATTTACATTACAATAGCGTATGCATTCATATTTTATATGCATTTAGCTATTGTGTGCATATTCACCTGTGGGACATGCTGACTTCATAACAGCAATTTAATCCATCTAAAAAAATGGTAACATGTATTTTAGGATAGCAATGCGCAAAGTACTTCTATACCTGGCTCTTGCTGCCTTTCCTATCAGTGATTAAAGGGGGCGCTACAGTCGGTGACACCTTTCACATGTAGCCACATGTAGTTGTAGGTGTCTGAACTGCAGCAATAGCACTTACTGCCCCTGGTACTGAAGAAATGTAATAAATAAAAATCACATTTTCACAATTTTCATTTTTAAAGTTACCTGAAGTATAGATTCTGGTGACATCCTAAGTTATCACTAGCTTGGTTAGCATGGAGCGTCATAGCGCCCTCTACTGGACCTTGATCCCTAGCAGACATTTTAACCTTTCCTAGCAGGAAAAATCATTTTTTTTAGTAACTCATTCTGTGTAGAAAATTCTAATGCTGAGATAATTGATTGGAGAAGAGAAAATGTTAACCTCGATTTGGCACCAATCCTGGCGTCTACACAAAATGGCACAACAATCCATCCAATAGCTGCTGAGCTATTCTACTCGGCACCAAAGTGGTGATGATAATGTAGGTGCCAGCAGTCTCTGGAGGGTTTTCCATCATTAGCTTAAAGAGATCACATGATTGTGTTGTGAGTCCTAATGATAGCACTTAATATGATTTTGGTTTCAAATATTGGTGTTGGATGTGCATTAAAGTGCCTACAGTATTTTTAATAATTACGCCAATTTGAGAGCATTAAACACAATTATATAAATTAAGCTCATCGATGATTAAAGTTTATTAGAGTTTCCGTACAGCTAAGAGCTCTTTTGCAACTGCAGTCACCAAAGCTTCACCCCCGGCACAACACCTGAGGGGGAAAAAAAAAATAGATCTACAACAGCTGCAAAGTCTGTAAATTATTTTGCTACTAGTAGTGAACAGTGAACGTCAGGTGAAAACGAATTTTTTTTAAGGCACCAGGAGATCGCAAATAATTTATGAGATTCAAAATCTGAATACCACTGAAGCAAGTCAAATAAATATTGAATAATGCTTTTGGCCTTTTGGGGGGGCAGCTAAAACCAAATATTGTGCTGCAGGATAACTCCTCAGCACATGTTTGTATACCAGTCTGAGGTGGGCTGACAGATTTTTCAGTCCTCTATATTTCTTTTCATTTTTTTTAAAGCTCCCTGGCTTGGCTCGCTGGTCAGATTCTTGCTATGGAATGTGGTGTGGGACAAAAGGAGTGGAGATCCAGAAACTCAGTGACCTCCTGGAGAGGTCTCTTTCTCCCTCTTCCCTTACTCTATTTGTGTCCCAGTCTGTCTACTCCTCTGTTCAAAGCTTGTTTTCCCTCCCTCCGTTTCTTGCTTTCGATCTGTCCATCACTTACTTGTTCACTCTGTCAGGCTGCTGTACTTTGATGTGGTGCTGGCCCAGGTACTCTTTGCTTGGCCTCTTTCTTTATTCTTTCTGTTTCCTCTCACACACACACAGATACAACATGGCTATATTCTACAAAAAACACACACTGGTGCATGCACAAAATCACACAAACCTTAAGCACACGCTTTTGCAGGCAGGAATGTGTGGGAATCTCCCTCTGGCTACCTCTGTAACCTGCATCTGAAGCTGGTGAGGGGCCAAGAAGGCAACAGACCCAGGAGACTAAATGCAAATAGCGGAGAAGTTGGTGGGCTGCCTGGCTGAGATCAAAGATCCTCTCCGCATAGCTCAACTCTACTAGACATGCATGAACAACATTCGCTTCCACACACAGTCTGCAAGTGCGTGTTTTTGTAGGTGTGCGAGCGTGCATGTGCAGCGAGTGCGCACGTGCAAGCATGCTTGCATGTGCGCGTGCGTGTGTGTGTGTGTGTGTGTGTGTGTGTGTGTGTGTGTGTGGGCAAGCAGCATTGTGGGGGTGCAAGTGTGAGAGCAGCAACGTTCGTTTTAAGTGGAGTTCATACTTTCAAGGAATTTGTGCTTTTGGCAAATGAGTCATGCTGAATAAATGATCACTGACCTCGGAGGAAGCGGTTTCAAACACAAGCGCTCAGGTAAATAAACAAGATCAGTCAAACATTTTGTGTCTCTGCATAGAAATATGTCTTTAATTATGCCCCGAAGCTTTAAAATCTTTCATCATCACCCGTGTTTTTCAACGGGACTGTGGGAATCGATAACAGAGCGCAGATCTTGCTGCTGTGCGTCCACCAAAATGAAGCTCACCGGGTCTGTGAATCACATGGATGTTTTTAGCTGGTGTTCAGAGGATGAAGGTGCAGGATAGCTGCAGAGACACCGAAACGTGAAGGTAAAAACCACAGAGTGAAAAAAAGGAGCAGCTCTGATATTTCAGAGCATAATACACGATCACTGCAAAAAATGATTTAAAGTATAAAAATACACACACAGCCTCACTCTTACATTTAAACTACTCATTTATATCTTGTGCTGATATTGTTCTACTCTGTCTCTGTGGTGGACTGAAATATAAAAAACATGAGGAAACAGACCTGCATACCATCAATAATAATGGCGTGTTTTTATTTAAGAACAAACCTTTACTGTGAAAACCAGTGAAAAGACTTGAAATTCTTTATATATTTATTTTTTCTTCTACATGTAAAAAAAACCTTTGTAAAGCTCTCTCTTGTTCAGATGTACTGCAGCCAGCTGTAGCCTCAGGTTATTCTGACACAGAGCAACTGCATGTTGTAATAAAAGTGTACCTCTGAAAAAAGTGCAAAAGAAGGCTTTTTTTTTTTTTTTTTTTTTAAAGCTTTCTGACCATCAAAGAAGCTCTTTTCACAAAAATCTTGGAAAAGCATTATTCCAAAACATTTTATATTGTAAAGTAATATCAGATAGTACATAAACAATACAGTACCATTACAATAAATATCACAATACAAGTATTTTCTGTAAAAAAAACAAACAAAAATAAGCAACATTAAAATGCAGGCTCAGTTTAATGTGCTGTCATTCTTTTTATAGTAATGTCCAGTTACAGAACAAGAATAACAGTAAAATACTGTAAAATAACAAAAACGGCAAGTTTACTGTATTTACCTTATAGCTCCTAAATCCTAAGTCCTTAGAAAGGGGTTCGCTAATTAACTGTAATTCTTTTTTTGGGAACTTACAGTAAAATTAAAGGTGTGTCTGGAATACAGTGAAAAATGTAAGCAAGGTCATTTAATATACTCCAATTAACTGTAATTTTACAATACTTTACTACAACCTTTCTGCCCATTGTCAGGATTAAGACTTACCATCACCTCTTTACAAATGTCCCAGTAAAGGTAGAAAGACAGGATTATTAAGTCCCCCATGGTCTACAGTGGCATTTATATTGAAATGCATTCATTTCTTATGAATGAGATTTCCCATAAGATTTGAATTCCAGCTTAAGTTTTGTTTTGACTGACTGTTGACTCTTTCACTTTAGCAGGGCTCATTAGCCATTCATGGCTTCACATTAGCCATTCGGTAAGATAATAGCATCAAAGTGGGTGTTCAGCAGTCAGAAATATTCTATTAAAAACAAAACATACATATACAAAAGACCTGATTCAAAATAAATGTAGGTTTAAGGCACTTCCACCATTCATTATCATTAATAATGATATATTTTGTGTTCATTGCTCTGAAGTCATTTTAAAATAAAACTTTATTAGGAATTAGACTGTAAAAAAACATTGTGAGAGAAGTTTTCTAGGCTTGAATCATTTAAAAGTAAAAACTAGAGAATATCAGGGTGTGAAAAGCAGGTTTTACGTAAATAAAACCTAACATGAAAAACATTGTATATTTTTGTATCGCTCATCGTCATTTTTACAAAGTACCATCTGTTAGTGCATGAGGTCGGTAAACAAATGAAGCACTGCCTGTTTCCCAGTGTTTTTACTGAAAATATATTTATATATATATTTAAAAAAAAAAAAAGTTTATTCCTTTTTTTGTTTTTAGTTTACTGGGACTTGGTCTGTTATATAAAGAGTAGAATCCGTTGTTCTTCATTAATATGCAAACAATGCAGCGGAATCATTTACTGGTGATAGCAAGCCATATGGTGTGATTATTAAGCATATCTCAGGGTGTTGTCTTTTCACTGTTACTGTCAGAGCATTAAACTAGAATGAGCAACAGCGTAAAACCCAAATGTGGATGCTAGAGGCTCAGCGAGAAATGAAAAACAATCAAGCTTTTCATAATGTAGGCATGAATAAATTAACCTTTGCTGTTTCAGAGGTGGCTTTGCTAACCGGTTTTAGAACAGTCAGATTGTGCACAAACATATTGGAATTTGTTTGCCACCTTAGGCAAAATAAGCCACTTAGAATGAGCATGTGTGATGAGATACAGGCAGGAAATTTCTGCTTTTAATTGTATTTGAGTGCCAGAAATGAAAAATGTGTTTAACAGCAGAAATGTTGGTTAATTGAAAAGCGGCAAACAATTTAGATTTGCGGTGATAATAGCCTTCGAGGACTGGGGTACTTGAACATGAATAATAATGCATTAAAAAACTGCTTTAATGCAGAGAGAGTTAAATCCTTATTTAAAAACTACATACACTGTGTATTTTGGACAGGACAACATGACCTGCTGTTCACTGCAAATGTAAAGGATCTTGTCTTTAGATATCTGGGAGATTCACAGTTAAATTCCAATGTAATTTAACAAAAAAGGTCCAATTAGTTGTTATCAAGCTGTTTAAACAATGTATGAAAAAATGTACCTGCAGTGATGTCAGCGACTGGTTTGGAAACTCCCATTCAGAAGCCTCGAGTTGAGCTTTTTGGGTGCAATGCCCTAAAAGGCTACCCTGTCATCCTTTTCTTTTCTAAGTGGGACCACAACTTATCAAATTGAGCTTCTGTTGTGTTAAACAAGAACTGAAACTAGAGATTTAGACCATGAATTCGAAAGGAACATGTTTACTGAGCTCATAAATCAACTGAGCAGCAGGATCATTTCTTCATAGACTTTAATACAATCGGAATATTTATTGCAACTGAAGAAGTTGCCACCTACTGGCCAATAGCGAGAATGCAGATTTAAGGCATTCAAGCAATGACTTTAAAAACTTAGAAAAACTAGAGCCTGTTTTATATGTAGAGCATCCTCTGTTCTTATTGGAGCAAAGACATTTAAGATGGTGTCCAACCATGTGACCAATATTTAATCTGAAGCATACTAGTAAACTGCCATTTACCTTTTGCACACTGGACTGGGAAGCATAAAATTACATGCAATATCCACAAAATTCCTAAGGATTTTGGGCTGCGATGCAAAACTTGATCAGTGTTTTTGGTTGTATTTGATATAAACATGGTCATAAAATCAGGTATAAAATAAAATGGAATCAAAATGTCACAAGGAACGCATAATCATGGATAGATAGATAGATATTTTACTGCACACTTTCATCATCACCTCCCACTGTGCCGAGAGATTTGCAGAGGATAAATTTTATGTATATTGAGGCATTAATGTGTGCCTGTGTGCCTTGTGTACAAGAGGAGCGAACAACAACACATGGGCTGCGTGGGCGTCTTCTGGCAAAGAATAACCACGGCGCCTCCTTTACAACAAAAGCAAGAAACACTACATTTGATATATGCCAGCAAGACTTTCAGCACGAAACTGAGAATGTCATGAGTCTGACATCGAGTCAGGCTGATTTCTGACGGACTCGTTTGTGATGAAACAGGAAATTCTTCGACCTACCCAAATCTTAAA
Source organism: Etia nguti (assembly GCA_015106755.1). Taxonomy (NCBI): domain Eukaryota; kingdom Metazoa; phylum Chordata; class Actinopteri; order Cichliformes; family Cichlidae; genus Etia; species Etia nguti. The sequence continues at coordinate 31,495 of VUQG01041136.1, read as the reverse complement.
ACGGTCGACTTGCAAAGACTTGAGTCATAGTGAAGTCTTCGTTTCCCAGATATATGTGCCACGGTGTGACGTATTGAGTGCTAACCCTATTGAACGGAAGGAAATGGAGAACTTCGAAGGTGAAATCTTTGGCCGGTCCTCTTTTATTAGAGCTCCTGCTTGAGAACTACTTTCTGTTAAACTTTCATATACTTGTTTCCCTTGATAGAAGTGGACAAACACAAATTCAGACAGTCTAAATTCTGACACACACGCACACATACACAAGCAGCGATACACAAAAATCGCGGTTATTGAGTGCAAAGTGAATCATCATTGCAGACAATATCTTTGTCAAACACTCCGGCCTTGACGGGTAGACATCGGCAGATTCGCAGAGCCATGGCAACAGTCAAGTGTGAATCCCATTGATGAGAAGAGTGTGTTTGTGCTGTACAGAAATTGCTCGGTTAATTCCTACATGGAGTCTGCTGCAATTATTGAGAAAAAGCTCTCAACGCAATGCAGATAAAGAGATTTAGCAGCAATAAAGAGGCAATCCATTGTTGGCTTTCGCAGAGAACAAGCATTTCAGTCAATATAATAAAAACCTTAAAACTCTGTCTCAGATTAGATTTGTACTGATAATCCAAAGAAACCGCAGGAATCTGGAGAAATTTAATATTTTGCTCGTCTCATTTTCATATGCCCGTCAGCAACGTGTAATGGATTACAATTTAAACCCTGCCAACTTCTCTTTTGTTTCTCCAGACAGACAGAGGAAAGCTAAACCCACTCCTAATGTATATTTGCATCAAAATCATATATATTTAAAGGATGGTGAACCAAATCTAAGGAGGATGATAATTAACATATTTGGTCTCTTTCCCTTCTGCTGGCAGAATATAAAGTGATATCAAATCTCTACACCTGGGTAGCTCCCAGATTGCGACTCTGCGAAGCTTTTTTTCCCCCTTTTTACACAGCAAAAACCGTGAAACCTCCAACACATTTACAGCAAAATATGTCAAAAGGATCTGCAGAGGGAAAAAAAATTAAAAAAAGAAGGGGGGGAAAATGTCATAATAAAATGGCACACAAACACGCGCTCAGACGCACACTCACTTAGGACAAGAGTCCACAAAAGCTGAGCGTGGGTGGAAGTGGTAAAGAGGAGGAGGAGTAGGCGGCGGAGGAGGAGGAGGAGGTGGAGGCCGGTGATGAAGAAGAAAGGCTGCTTTCAGATCAGGTTCGATGCTGGGGCGTTCAGGCTGTGGCACATTACCTAACAATCAGGGTGAGTCTGCGGCATCAGACACATGAATGGCTGACTTTGTTATGTAAATGACTGAAGATGAATAAGTCAGACAGTTGGCAAAATGTCGGGAAGCCGGCTGAATTTACAGGATCAACACTGACGGAGTACTTGAGAAAGTCTGACTTTGTGAAGTGTTTTTTGTGCAGAACGCGTGCAGACCGGCACATTTCACATTGCTCCAGTGACATCTCGGTTCCTAATTGTATTTTTTAGCATATTTTAGCTCGTTTGCTTTGCAGCAGAGCTCAGCATTTTGTGAAGCATTTAAACTGAGTTTTCAGATTTGTGATTCTTTCGTTCCGGACAATCGTCGGCTAAACGAAGCATCTTGGAACCACTCTGGTGTGCTTAAATAAAAGTGTGGCCTTTCACCTCACGTGGACTACATTTCCTATAATCTCTTCTTTCTGCACCCTTGAACTTCACTTGAATGTAGTGTTATTGGAAACTACAGTGATATCATGTTATTAAGAGCAGATTTAGAACAGCACTAGCTTCATAAAGTAGAGAGAAACCACATACTAATGATCCAAATTGCTGTATCACCTGTAATCACTACTTTAGATTTAGTAGTCTGGGATCATGTAAGAGTGCATTTAGCTGTCGTGCAAAGTCAACCCTAAACTAGTCACGACTCACTTTTAAATCTGTGTGTGTGTGTGTGTGTGTGTGTGTGTGTGTGTAGGCTCTGTAAAACTCGCCCTCCTATTGAGCTACCCACACCTGTACGCGTGTGTGTGAGAGAGAGTGAAAGCAGCAGCAGAAAGTGTTTGAAAGACAAGAAAACCAGAGATTATACTTGGTCACTTTGACTTTAGCTGAGCAATAGAGTGAAATAAAAGGACCTGATATGATAATAATAATGATGATCACGGGAATAAAAAGGATAGCGGGAGAAAGAGACAGAAAGGGAGATATGGGAGACGTGAGCAAATGGTAGCTAAACCTGTGAAGAGATCAGCAGTGCTATGAATAAACATGAACAGCTCAGCCCACGCCGATCTCTCTTCTTTACCTCTCTTTATTACACATAAACATTTAAGACATACAGCCTTCCCCCTCTCTCTCTCTCTAACACATACAGAAGAGAAAAAATGAGCAAACTTTACTTGCAAATTTAAACATGCACTCATGTTCCCCTCCTCTTGAGAACATCAAAATTGCCACGTTTTTACCCCCAAAATTCTTTTAGCATTGTTTCCAAATGAGGAAACGTGATCAATAAGGTATCCAGACTAATGGAGATTATCCATTTTCTAACTTTACCTAACCTAGAGGTTATCACGTGTGCGTCTCCTCTCTTTGTTAGGTCTCAAGGTCAGCGGTGAGGAGTTTTGCACATACACTTCTCTTTAGAAAATCAGGATCTTCTCTCATCAAGCGCTGCTGTTGCCAAGGCAACGACTAGAGAGCAGTCATAGGTGGGTGGCGATGCCCGGCAGCGATCTGTCTAGAGGGCTCTCATTGGCCACTCCAGTGTTTCCCACAATCCTGTGCTGCTGCTGAACACCCCCCACCCCACCCCCGACCAATCCCTGTGTGACCCCCATGAGGAGGTTGGAGAGGAGGTCAAAGAGTAGGTGGAGGTGCGTGATGAACATAACAGCCGTGTTTACTCCATAGGTTAACATAGTGTGATAGCCTAATTTTCAATGAGGTTACATTGTGTGACAGGAAGAGACACGTGTGGAGTAAATTTAGAAAGGAAGCTTACTGTCGCAAGAAGTCATAATTACAGAGAAAACTGTGAGAGAGGCGTGGAGAAAAGCAGGCTTCAAGCACATGAGCAAGCTGAGAACACCAACTGTGAATCGAGAGGAGAAAAACTAAAGTGCAAGAAATCTCAAATGCATGTGAGGCTTGAAAATCAAGCCACTACAAGGCACTCCTGTCTTATATATAAGACTTGAAATGCATTTGTTTTCCAATACAGGGTCGAGAATTACCCAAAGAAGTCCATGTTTTGGTTCCCTGAGTCAGGGAGCAAAAAAAAAAACTCCTTTCAGGTTATATTCGACCAATAGATGTAGGTGTTAACATACGCCAGTGACAGGCTTTATACAGTCATCTCATGAGTCAGATTACTGTTAGCTTAACGAAAAACATTATTTCTAAATGATATCTGAAACATTGGATGGATTTTTTTGACAGCTTTTACAGTCATTTACTGTATATTCCACAGATACTACAAAAGAGGTCCACTGTAATTATATTTTGTGTAAAACAGCTTGACAAATATTGGGTGGAGTACTTTTTAGGAAGCAAATGCATTTCCCGTGATGCTCTAACCCAGCAGATATGATGCTGATCCTGTTTTCATGTAGAAAAGAAAACAGTCTCTTACAAAGAGACCAATATACTGGCAGACCAACATTATCAGTCAATATTAGCTATTTGCAGATGTGTTGACGTTGGCATGTTTAACAACCGATAAATTAATATCAAAAAAGTAAAAAAGAGACGAGAGAAACACCCTTCAACTATGTTATCAGCATTCATGTCACATAATTTGTCCACCAGGGGGCACTCTGTAACTTCTCCATTGGCAACACTAATGCCGCAAACACAATAACCAGCTAAACTCAGCAGAGTTGGTGTAACAACCCTTATTGTATTATAACACGACTGGGGAGGAGTGTCCTAGTGGGTGTGTGAGTATAGTCTGGCAGCCATTACATGCTGCTCGTGTGTCTGTTCAGGAGAAACCTTACCGTTGTAACGGGCTGGCGCCAGCGACTACCGATCCCCCCACATGTAAGTACGGACAAAGTAGAGCTGTGGAGACCCGGCTTGTATGGTCTTATGTTGCTGACAACGAATAAAGGTCTGTTTTTTGATTTAACTGACTGGCTTCGAGTTATCCGGCTAACCTCCACACCACATGCCCGCTGGACCTGCTAGCCGCTCCTTCCTCGCCAGACTACTGTTACATTGGGCAGAGTGTAAATCAGCCATCTATGATTTTTGACAATAAAAAAAATTTCCATTTAAACTGCATTGTCATATTGTCCTACTATATCTTAGTAAGGACTCGTAAATAACAACACATAACAAATGTCAGGGAAATCTATCAGTATATTAGATTTGTAAATCATCAACTATTGGTATTTGTCTTGATATACCTATACAATTGGGCTCTTTTAAAAAGTGAGAACCATAAATTCAATTATTTCAAAGAAGTAATCTGTTTATTACATGGTAGTGAACGGAAGACACACAGAACAGCATTACTCAAGCACTTTTAAGTCATTTCCGTTTAAGTGCATCTAAATTTAGACTCATTTGAATGGAAAACGTAAAGGGTTTGATTGTTATAACCATTACCTCTTTGTTTCCAGTGTTAGCATCATAAATCCATGATTTCAGTTCAATTCAATTTTATTTATACAGCACCAAATCACTACAACAGTTGCCTCATGGCACTTTATATTGTAAGGTAAAAACCCTATAGTAATAGAGATAAAACCCCCTATGAGAAAGCACTTGGTGACAGTGGGAAGGAAAAAATTCCTTTTGACAGGAAGTAACCTCCAGGAGAATCAGGCACAAGGAGGGGCAGCCATCTGCCACGACCAGTTGGGGGTAATGGGAGATGGAGGCAGCTAGTTGAGTGTGAAATCGACTACAAAATGTAAGATCAAGACTCAGAGTTACAATTTAGGTTATTACTTCTGGAACAAAAACTTTCTCCTGCTAGCCTAACAAGGATGTCCAGGTTACGTTCGAGAAGTACCTTGGACAGATGAGGTAGTATCGATAACATTCAATTTACAACAAATTTTCATTCATTCATTTTCATCCTACTGGTAGGTAGGTAGGTCTGAAACCCTGCAACATAAGCATCGTTTTTACTTGATGTCGATATCCCTAGAAATGTAATTGTCACATCCATGCAGTCTGGAACTACTGGGATTACCTGTTCAGTACTGTTGATTCTTAATATGCATTTCTGGCTACTTTTTCGCTACAGTTTTTGACTTTATCAGCAAGAGAACAACAATCTCCTCTTCAATATAAGGACTCGGAAATGCCAGCAAATTTCTGGAGGGAGACCGCTGAAACTATCAGAATACAGCGATGTCACCCAGAATGTCAGCAAGTGTACAAAGACGTGGAAAAACTTGAGGGTAAATTTGTTTGCCTTTGAAAAAACTGACAACAAAGAGTCGGGATCGAGGTGGGAAAAAAATCTTAGCATTTTATTTATTTCTATTACGGCTGGCACCACATATAATACACGGGGATACAACCAATGCACAACACACAACCGTAAATGCCGGCAACAAGGTCGGCCCCTTGTGTAGGTTATGTTGTACGCTTTACAAAGATTCATAGCAGAAGTCTAGTGAGTCAGCTATAAGGCTAGAAAACTTGGTTAGCAAGCTGCGTCTATAAACTGTATGTGACCTTCGCACAGATACCAGCTCATTAGGGCTAACAACTGTAATGATCGTAGCGTATGTATGTTCGTATATCTGTATGGCACAGATTGAAAAAAACACTGTCACAGCAGTTATTAGCACCTATATGTTCTTATTTTAGATCCCAATTTTTTTTATTTTTTTATATTTTATGTTCATTTCATCACAGCTCTGCAACGCTGTGACATGCTCTGTTTGCGTTTCTTTCATGTGTCACATTCAGTGTATGTCACCCATACGTACTTTAACAGCCACCAAAACTTATATCTGTGATGGAAATTTCTTCTGCACACCACTAAATGTGGAAATATGGAAGACTTTGAAAAAGCACCACAGCCGCTAGTATTGACTAAATACTAGAATATCACTAACTGAAACTGGAGCAAACTTTGTTTTTGGTGTGTTAGCTTAGACATGTTAGCTTTATATTTCAGCATCATACATATGGATCTGGATGCTACATTTTCACCTGGTGCCTCCTTTAGCTCAACATTTTTATCTGGTCGTTCATACAAAACACCTGTAACATTAGCAAAATAGCTATAATCCACAGCCGTGTTCAATGGTTAGCATGCTAACGTGACAGTGGGGAATCAAGAAGTGTGTCTTGTCTCACTGGGATGCTTCGAGTGGTCCATATAGTTTTAGCATTGTCCATCTTGGTTTACTCCCTCTGCTTGTCAGGAATACAGTGTATGTTTAAATGCTAAAAACCTTATAAAGTGAACCTAATAAAACCTTGAATCAGCTCCAGTCCAGCTATTACTTCAGTAATTTACAATGATTGCCAGCACATCTTCAAACTATTTTTTTGGGTCATTATTCAGGCTAATCAGGGATAATTCAGTGCTTCTAACTAGCGTGCAACCGTTTTCCTTTGTGTTGACCCTAGATTACATTACCGCATAGTGCTGCAGGAATAATATGGCGTCCAGTTTTCATCATCTGTGGCTTTGTGTCCAACTTAAGTGTTTTTGTTTTATTCAGTAGCGGGTGGGTGGGTGTCCACTTTCCCCCGAAGTAATTTCGTTCCTGGTTTGTTATTAGTCTGGAGAGTTTAAAAAAAAACTACGCCACAGGCAACATATATGGCTAAGAAACACATGCTTTAGCTTACCGCACTGTGCTTTTAGAGCCTGCTTATTGTGTTTCTCAGGTGAGGATGCCAGAAAATAAATTCCGAGTTATTCTTTATTCAATATTGTCAGTATACTTTATTCAGTATCGTCGGCACAGTGAATTCCTTGGTGAGCCTGGTGATATTTGCGCTTTTAGTCACTACAAATGTTCTGTGATCTTAAGCTTTCCACAAGTAAGGCTGGAAAGCTGCTAGAGACATTTTCTTGAATGTATTTTCGTTCTGCTCCCTTTCCCACGGTGGGGTGGTCAATCGGTGTCCAGTTTCAGGTAGCCTCTGCCGTTCCCAGAACGTGAGCGGGCAGGAGCCATACCAGGACACTTTGGGATCAGTTGAATTCCTGGAATTCCTCACATAGTCCCTTTGAGGGGAAAGCAAATAGAGAGGGGTTTAACGACCCCCCTCTCACACCTCCACACAGGCTGAGGAGGGGAAACACAGTGCCTGTATCAGAGCTTATCACAAGATAACAGCAGTACCACGCAGGGCTGGGGTCAATTCCTTTTAATTCGCTTACAGTACTTCAGGAGGAGGAATTTCTTTGAGATGTTTTGCACATATAAACAATGAAGACTCTGTTATCACGTGAACTGCAATTGTAAGTTGCAGTGGGCTGACAGGAAGCTGTAATGCCATGGCATGTCAGAAGAGGTGATTTTTGGAATTCCAGATTCCTCTGTCACATATAAGGGTGATTTAGTTGGTTGGAGATAATATTGATTTGTTCCCATGAGGAACACTCTTCAACTTCAAAACATCCTTAGCGGAAAATATGTGGCCTAATACAATTAGTTATAGCTGTGACCCTGCAAAGGCACTGCAGGCAACACAATAAAACTCACCAGGAGTCCATTCTTGTCCCGTAGAGCCGAGTGACCAGGGAAACTGATGTGTGGGTGGTCAGCAAACTCGAGAAGAAAATGTGGCCACTGCTGAAACAGCTGCAGTCATGAAAAGTTCAAATTCTGATTTCTAAATATATGAGAAGTTCGTCCCATGGTTTTTACATAGAAGGATACAGGAATAAACACGGAAGATGCTTGCATCCATCATAAAACTAACTACAAGCTCCAAGGCAACATTGTTGGTTTTGTGTTTAGCAGTAGTTTAGAAGTGGGAGCTAATCGTGGGCAGGGAGGATTTATCAGTGTGCATTTTGATGCCTCGTGCAGAACCAGTTATGGTTCCTGTAAATACTTCAGCCGTGTTCAGTGATTTTTTATATATACTGCTACTGTGGTGGACACGTGTGCCAAACATTGTCAAAATGTGGACCTAATCCTTACGATCCTTATCATAGGCTTCAATGCTTTCTCTTCCTGGATCTGCAAGCATGTCGCATCGTGACGGCCATCGTGTCTAGTTTCTTTTTTAATTTCAGCGTTCACAAGAAATTTGATGTATAAACTCACGTAGTGTCATAATTGCGTTTCAACATTTTGTCGATACAAGAACACCAGATATCGAGCCTTTATTTAAAAAATGTAAATACTCTGGGAATACTACGAACAAGAGGGCAGCATCCTGGGATAATGCTAGCCATTAGTCGGATCAGGTGAAAAACCATCCAGTGCTGGACACACTTAGCTCGACAAAGCTACCTTCTAATTCAGAGCAAACTAATGGCTCAGTCACACGAGTAAAAATAGGACATCAGCCCCTTACTGGATGAAACAGATACTGGTGACTTAACTTTGAGGATATAATTTGCAGTTTAATAAATGTGATAAATCGCTATACAGGCAATAAAAGGTCACAAAATGTTAAAAACTGCAATAATATCGTATTGTGGGTGAATTACTGTAAAAATATCGCATTGTGGGATGTGGGGTGGGGCCCACACTGATCGCCACATTTCTTTCTCAGGGGAAAATCCCTGATATTGTCATCTTAGCCCCTCAGCTCTGGTTGCAAGCAGAAACCCTCTGTCCGAGAGTGGCAGACGATTAGGAGAAAGCTAGCTTAAAGAAAGACAGGACCTAGAAGCAGTTGATTTCAGACTGAGGATTAAACACTGACTTTTTTGCTGTATCTGTGAATTTCGAAGGCCAAGGCCAGCGTAAGATAAATAAAGATTATTCTGAATCGTGACTCAGGCGGAGTGACAGTAGCAGAGTCCAAGATAAAAGCTACAGAGAACCTGAAACGACCACACCTGACACTGTGCTGATTTTACCTTTGACTACAACAGCAGTGACGTCACTGTGTGATGCATCACTGCAGCAAGAGGAGAAGTTAAACCACGATGAGTGTTTAGATGCTCTTTAAATGCTCTAATGGGAATATAGTTCACCTTGAAACTCTTATTTCCTGCATCAAATCTAATCTCCATCTCTGCAGATGATAGTCCCGACCACACTGCAGGCCTTAGCTGTTGAGACTAGTGCAGCTTTTCTTGCTTGTAGGTGAAAAGATTCAATTTGAGCTTCTATATCAGATGAAAAGGGTTCTCTTCGTGTGCTTTGGGTAGATCACATTAGTCTAAACGAGGCAGCGCAAACACTGCTTGCCGACTGTAAAAACACCCCCCAAAAAACCCAAAATACTACGTTATGCAAAGCAAACAGAGCACAAAAAAGTGAAAAAAAAAGTACATGACTAACTTAAAGTGTTCACAACAGTGTAGCTGCTGATGATTACATAGATGCAATCAGAACCTATTGTACTGCCCACAGGCAGTAAGAAGAGGAGGACTCATCAGCTGAGTTAGTCACAATGGGCATGTGGGGTTGCTGACTAATAGGCTATTTGACTGGTGAATTTAAAGTGGCTTGGTTTTTATAACAAGTATTCTCACATAGGAAATACTAGAAAAATGCACTACTTTATAGGTTTGAATAGAAGCAACCGAAGCGAGTGTTTAGATCAGTAGAAGCTATAAGATTAAACCTCCTGTGATGTGCAAGACAAAGCAAACTGATGATGGAGTGACTACATTTTAAATAGAGGGAAGGTTCATATTTGTTAAAGGTGCTTGACTTATTCACGACGAATGAATAGGTACAAAAAGTCATCGGCCGCACACCGGAATTTCATCAGCTTTGCGATTGGCAAGTGATCAGCGGGAAGTGCAAAGCAAACACCCGGGAATGGATGAGCCCCGAGTACCAGGCAGAGCAAACAAGCAGAATAAACAAAAAATGAGGGCGGGAAAGTTTACCGCTTTAAAGGAGGGTTACACCAACAAGACTTTTAACCTGGGTTGGAATAGCAATCAATACATTCAGCTGCCCGAGCCAACAAAGCTGAAGTATGAGCTGACCGTTCCTCCTGCATTTATTTAGTCGGTCTAGTTTAGATTTATTAGTTTACGGTTTAGTTTTAACTCTAACTCGATGAAGGGCATTTCCTGGATGGTGGGAAATCGATTCATTCACTTCCCCCTCCAAAGTTTTTCCCAGATGGCATCATTACTGTCACATGCTGCTTGTGACAGCACACGAGATGACTTGTGCAGCGACAGGAATGTGCATGTTAACAATTCAGACACAACATCTGTGTGTCTGTCTGCGTGTGTGAAAGAGCATGCCACATACCAATTACAAATGCAGAACGCAGCAAAAACTTCTCAACACATAAATCTGAGAGCTCACTTGTACATCTGTCGCCCAGTCTGCTGTCTTCTGCAATATGTTAATTTTGTTTGGGTTGAAAACTTGAACATTTCTGCAGTGAGTGTAATGGAAAGTTACCAGAATAAGCTTAATAAATACTCATGAAAAATCAGACAAATGAGGACTTGGAGAGATATCAGTCCTGGCTTTTCTTGCATGTTTTCTTCTCTCCCACCCACTAGTGGAGACCACACAAAATTACAGCAGGTCCTGCCAAGGTTGTTACTGTGCAGCTTGAAGACTGCAGCGCAGCACACAGACTGAGAGCAAACACTATGCACAAATAATTAGAAGTGTTTGCTCTGCTGTTCTTGTGGCACCGGCTGGGAGGCGTCTGTTTGAGCGATCAGGGATCTCAGATACCCACTTAAAAGCCAGGCTACAGTGTCTCATCGGCAACCTGTCATAATGCAGAGGACACCACCTAGCAACTATTAAATGTGTAATCAGCATTCAGGCAGGTGAGGTGGCCTTCAGACCGATAAATATACTAGTTGAAATAAGAGTTTGGAGCGCAGTTTAACAGCCATGGGGATGTAAGGGGTATGCCTCCCTCTAGTGTTCACAGAGCAAAGGGAAGAATGAGTAGGGAGAAATCCATAAATGATGAAAGCAGACAAAAAGACACACACAAGTGCACATTTACACACAAAAGCATTGGATCTTCTATTTGTGACTGTAATACCCCACACCCCCCACCTCACCCCCCAAAAACAAATAACCCCCAAACACCCAAAATAAAACACAGACTAGAATCACCACACAAATTCAATAAAACGGCTTCAGAAGTTTGAAGACTTTGCCTCAAAATAAGGGTTCAAAGTTTGTATCCACAGCATACACTTCTATGACAAGAGCTCACAAGAGGACTGAACAAATATGGATACAGGAATCAGAGTAAAGGTACACGGGTACACCTACAGATATCACCACTAAAATAATAAGCAGAGATATGCCTCCAGCTACACAGGCAAAGGTTTTGGCTGTTCAGATAATAAGTGCCCATTATCCTCGCCAGTGTCGCGCTTGTGAAGGGGCTGCCTGCCAAAAGTGATGTCACATCCGCAGGTGCAGGTCACGCTTTGGTGTCGTTACAGCCAGTCATGCGCCTCAATTTTTAAAAAACTTGCACACGGGTACTGTAGCTGCTGTGACCGTGTTGAAGACACAAATGCATCTTGTTGTCATTTTAATCATATATCGGTGCAGAAGCTCAGCGATTCCCAAATTATACACGGGAATGATGCTGCAACAGCTCGAAAGAGTTTCTGGTGAAAACTTTTAAGGAAAACTTGGTGATTTCTTTGCTTCCATTTTCAACTTCTTCCGCTTCTATACCAGTGCTGGAGTGGAGGCTATGTCTGAGTGGGGACACCTATTGTTTGCAGCTGGTATCTGCACCCTAAGCGCTGCTTTAAATGGTTACAGGGCTGTGGTGATGTTGATGATCAATGCGGCAACCGTACAGGAGCCATTAAACTTCTACTGTGTGAAACAACATGACTGGTTAATGTTTTCCATTTCAGCCATCATCAGGTGCTGTCAATCTGACAGATATTGCCAGGTGGTGGCCTCTCTTGCCTTCTCAGAGGCTGATAGCGAGGGTTTTATCTTTTACCCAGCTAAACAGATGCAGTAATAATCAGTGTGATGACATTCACAATTACAGGCAAAGGGATCTAAATCCAGACTCACAGGCAGGCAAATTAAACACAAAGTAAACCTCCATTCAAGCTGAGGATGGTGTTCAGAATGACAAAGTCCATGAAATGAAGACTTAAACTAAATCCACAGAACTTAAAGTGCAGGAAAGTAACACACAGGGAAGACAACAGATGCTGAGACAATGACTGAGGGGAAGAGAGCACCATGTATACACAAAAGGGTAATAACATAATGTCAAAGGAGGAAGTAAAACTAAACATATAGCACAGGAGACAATGGCTGGAGCACTATACATAAAAGAACTTGACAACGTAGGAAAGTAATAATTTAAAGATGACAAACTGAGCCTGACCCAAAACCTAACACATAAATAAATCCCTAAACAGTAAACACACCAAACAGAACAGCAAGAATCTAAAAGTCTTAATTCTTAACCTGAAGACCCCGTTCACATTCAGGTTAAAGTAGCAGCAAACTTCCAAATTTAAAGGTTTGGGCTAACTTCCATTACCTTTCTTCTATTTTCATAAGCTCTGTTAGAATATAAGTTTTTGGTATAAAAAGAAACATAAGATTTCACATGCATTTCTTCATATTACCGATGGATGTCTACATAATGTACAATTTGTTTGATTAGATTACAATGATCGATAACACCCAGCGTGTGATATGCATACCTACTTATTCATACCTTCTCTTTATTACTAGGCCACATTGAGAAACTTCACAAATGATCAACCTTACCAGATTAGGTGCAAAAGATATCAAACATAACAAATGGTTTTCCATTTTGGTCAAAGTCATCCTAGACAGACTCTTCAGTGTCTTTGCCAAAATTGATAACCCTCCATAAAGTGGCACACTGAGAATCGATTGATAAACATAACCTTTGTGCTGCTCAGGTAAGCATAAAACCGAAGTTTCTCTCAAAACATTGAGATTTCAAAGTAACAAGTATCTAAAGTCAGGCTAATGGGCCAGGCCATCGGGGATGAACATTATCCGGATTTTAGAATAAAAAATATGGGGGCTGACCAACAAGTAGGCTGACTGAATACTTTTCAATTCTTTCTTACTAGCAAGGACCCCAAAACCAAGAGCGGATGACAAATGTTTATTGATAATGAAGCAACAAGCTAGGCCAGAGGCTGTGGTTTGGGGAAGGCCTCATTGAGCATTGGCAGTGATACCTTTGAGTGAGGCTGACAACCAGAGAAAAAAAAAGGGAAGGGATGGAAGGTGGGGCATGGAAATGAGAATAAATGGGTGTGGAGTGCATGTAGGCATTTATAGAAGTAGGAAAAGAAAAGAGTGTGTTATCTCCATTTAAAAATGTACCATTGCTTGACACCCCATGACAGCCTGTACAAAGGATAGACAGACAAAACAATCAGTTGACTGCTTTAAAAAAAAGAAAAAGAAAGAGAATAGGATACAAAGTAGGCTCAGAGTTTAGCATCGACCAGCATTAAAAACCTGAGGATTAAAAAGGTTAAATTAAAAAAGTTAAGTATATTAAATTTCATGTACATGCACTAAACTGATTGCACAAAACCGATGCACTATAAGTAGACGGTCCCTTTTCTGCAAATGTTATATACTGATATGTAGATTCTGTGGAGCAGCAGATAGACGCAGTGTTCCTAAGAATAAGAGTCACATCAATACATGGATTGTACTTATTGATGAGGGCAGGATACATCAACTACTCCAGCCACTGGGAAAAGTTAGGGCACCCACGGATTCAAATTCAAACCATGTAATGTTTCAAATTCTAACCAAATGGTTTGCTACCAGTCTGTGGCTGAACAGGGTCAAGTTGGCATTTACTTGCATCTTTTTCTGATAATTCAACAATTACCTGTGATAAATGATCAAAAATCACATTTTGTTGCTTTCTACATAGACAGAAAAAAGAGAGAGTTGTGCTTATTGACAAATACTCATTCAGACTGATGGCAACATGTTTGCAATTTGTCTGGATTTATAAATTAGACAGCAATGAGTTTCAGTACTAATTTTCAGTAACAGTAATGTGACATCTTTGAGAGTGATTGCAGTCAGTCCAAGTCAGACTGTAACTGTTTGCAGAAAGGTTGCTTCCTATCAGGTGCATCCTGTGCAATCAACTTCAGGTCAAAAGTGGTCGTAAGTGTGCAACAACATAAAGCTCTGGGCAACCATTCAGGCACCACAAGTTGCAATTGATCACAGAATGTGAAAAAATACAATAAAATCACCAGGAAACCGCTGATTTTTTCCCTTTTTGTTTCTGGTTCCTGTCCTATGTTTGCTTGTGTTACTGAGCCATTATTCTTCTTTGCTGCTGAATCTTCAAAAGGCGGTTTTTCACTGGTGTGAACAAACTAAGATACTTTCCACTGTATTTGGGAGAGAGACGGATATAAAACCTGATCAAAGGAGACCAAAACTATCTACTAAACTGGCCACATGCCACCATTGTCTATAAACTGCACACAGTCATTTCAAAGAATCTCTGATGCTCATAAGATACTTTTATCCACTTCCACTGGAGGGCAGTGTACATCTTTACAACCATTCTTTTTTCGATCCCCTCTCCCTGTTCCTCTGTCACATATTCATCTTTGATCACATTAGGCCTTCTTCTGCTCTTCACACACTGATAATCACTCATTACAGTGTTTTCTAGAACAAGCATGCGTAGCTGCTACTCAACGACAACAACAATGTTAACCTCAGACCACAAACCCACAGACCCTGCTTTGCATACTGGACCACCTCAGTCACATGCAGACCCTACTCCGTTTCTTGTGGTGATCACGGGTCACACTGTTTGCTTTGTTACTGCGAATGTCATTTGTAATTTGCACTAGCAGCGAGATCAGTCATTTTAATTCACACCAGGCACATGAGCTCCCGAGCCAGGAGGATTTGCTTGTGAGACCTTCTCTTCAGAGCTGACGCTAATAGAGACTGATGGTACTGGGATGTTAAGTTCCTCGTCTCCCCTTTAATTGCCTTTCTCAGATGTCTGAGTGGCATCTTTATGGGCGATGATTATCAAGACCAAAGCAACTGGCAAGTCAGCATCTGATTTTATCACCACGAGCGCAGCAAAAAACATGAAAAGGCCACAGCTAATCTGCTGCGGGGACAGTACATTTAATTTTGCTCTGATTTGCCGTGTTTTTGCTCCCCACTGGAAGATTTTGTCAGCTTGCATTATGGTTGCACGTGTCACCATTTGCAGGCGGGAATTTTCATCCCGGCATAGATTTAAAATGTGTGTTTACTTAGCTGTATGTGTGCTTGTTCACTTTATTTAAGCTGGGCAGTTTACCTGAGAGCACACTCATATTTACTGGAACAACATTTGGGAGAAGACTGCACACACACATCCACATCGGCACATCGGAGCTGCCGAGTACAACCACAGTCTCGTACTGTCAGCTACTGGGCAGCTCCACCGGAGACTGCTATCCATTTACTTCCACTCTTTGAGACCACAAGGTACTGGTGCTGCCTCAACACAGATGCATGTGGGATTAAGCTAATGTAATTAAAAAAGAAAAATACTTTGAGTCACATTTTGTTACAGGCTGCTGTTTTTCTCAAGAAGCCCATTCACCAGAGCATAAACTTGCACAGCTGACATTAGATCCGTCTATTTACCAGCACTGAAGTACGCACTGAAGAAGAAAACTGGAAGCGTATAGCCACCTTTTGCAACACAAACTTTGTCATTTAAAGTGTTTATTTACGAACTTTCGAGATAGGCTATGAAAACACAGTTATGCCATGTAAAGTTTTGTATCATTAACCTCTATTAGCAGTACAGGAAAACAATTATTTGATTCTCTGCTGAATTTGTATGTTTGCTCACTTACAAAGAAATAAACAGTCTCTAATTTTTATGGTATTTTCTTTTTAATTGAGAGAAACAAAATATCAACCAAAAACAAAAAAAACAAATAAAAGTTATACATTTATTTGCATATCATTGAGTGAAATAAGTATTTGATTCCCTACAACCCAGCCAAAATTCTGGCTCCCACAGATTGGCTGTGTGAATCAATGTGTGAACCAACCAACCAACCAATCACTCACACCCAATTGCAGATACTCCTGATCTCAATTCTTATCGGGTATAAAACAGAGCTGACCGCAGAATCAGACCTGTCAAAAGGCTTTAAAGAGAACATTGTAGACCTGCATAAGGTTATAATGAACTACAAGACCATCAGCGAGATGTTTGGTGAGAAATTGACAACTGTTGGTGCGATTATTCAGAAATAAAATGACCATCTATTGCCCTCAGTCTGGAGCTCCATGCAAGATCTTCTCATGGGTTGAGGATGATCCTAAGAAAGGTGGTGGATCAACCCAGAACTACACAGGAGGAGCTTGTTAATGATCTGAAGGTAGTTGGGATCAGTCACAGAGCACGCCACTGGTAACACGCTGTGCTGTAAGGTCCCCCTGGTCATGGAGGAAAATGCACAGGCCCATCTTAAGTTTGCCAGTGAACATCTAAATAATTCAGAGAAGGCTTGGGAGAATGTGCTGCGGTCAGATGAAGCCAAAATTGAGTTATTTGGTATCAATTTCACCTGCCGTCTTTGGAGGAAGAGAAATGGTACGTATGACCCACAGAAAACCATCCACACAGTCAAGCACAGAGCTGGAAAAATCATGCTTAACAACCTCCTTCTGTCAGCCAGAACACTGAAGATGTGTCGTGGATGGCGATGACCCAAAACCTTCCACCAAGGCAACAAAGGAGTGGCTAAAGAAGAAGGTCATGAAGCGGCCTATCTAGTCTCCACACCTCAGTCCTTTAGAAAATCTGTGGAGGGAGCTGGGGCTTTTGGTTTCCAAGCAGCAGCCAACAAACCTAAAGGACTTAGAGAGTTTCTGTAAGGAGGAGTGGACCAAAATCCCTCCTGAGATTTTGTTCCACTGAGCAAACCTGGTGACCAGCGACAGGAAACGTCTTACTGTTGTGCTCGCCACCAAGGGTTTCTTCAGTATACTGGAGTATATTATAGGTTTTTCCTTAGGGATCAAATACTTATTTCCCTCAATGACATGAAAATGAATTCATAACTTTTCTAGATTTTCAATTCATATTCTGTGTCTCTGGATTTAAATCAAACTACCATAAAATCTAGAGACTGTTCATTTCTTTATAAGTGAGCAAACTTACAAATTCAGCAGGGGATCAAATAATTATTTTCCCCCAATCTAGTTTCAAGGGGTAACTGTGGGGTTCCGGTGAGCTGGCATCCACAGTTCTACATTAAGGTGTCAATGATACAGTATACTTATACTGACCATGTATTCTGATTAGATTTTAATGTGTTTTACCTGAATGCACATCAGACACACTGACATAGCCTCTGCTGTTTCTGGCTGGTGTCCTGTAGGAAAATATAACCAATCCCGGACACTATTATAGCCTCAGAAAAGTATGCAAACCTTTATTAACAACTGTCTTAATGTGGCAAGCTCCACCCGCATGCTGCTCAAAGTAGATTAAATCAAACACCAGGAATTTTCTGCAGTTACTATTTCCTCCAGGCCCGCTGACCACACAGCCCCGTCATGGTGTCAGATTGTAGGCAGTTAGCGTCCCGAGACAATCCAATAAGCCTCCTATAAAAGTCAAACATGAAAACAGACGATCGAGGCGCTTTAGGCCCTCCAACCTCAACTTGCCTGAAGCAATCATAAAAGTAAGGCTTCTCATATAATCTGCCTTACTGAAAGTAAACAAAAACAAAGATGAAACAGGTTTTAATCACAGTAGCAGTAGCTTTTAATCCTCAGTATTTTGCTTTTATTGTGAAAAAGCCACGACGCAGCTCTCTGGGTCGATGCAGTCAGAGCAGTGTAAGGGGCATACTGCTTTGTGATCTGATTCATCCTGGCATAGATTTAAAATGTGTATTTATTTAGCTGCATGCATGTTGGCTGATTTTATTGATTTTGATGCGATTTGTGTTCATTTGACCTGATTATAATTCAATTTGAATCCTGCATTGGAAAAAAACCAAAGAAAATCCTTTTCCGGGTGAAAGATTTCAGCAAGAAATTAGCCAGGATTTTTACTTTATTTTTTAATAAATTTGTGCAAGTAAGAAAAAGCAATGCTAGTATGGCAAAATTAGACAAAGGCTGATTTCAGACAAAATGTTCCAATCCTAGCACTCCTTTTTCCATCTCATGTTTGATACGGCCTCCACACTTAGGAGGGAATTCAGTTTTCCCTAAACAATTACTAGAAGCCCACATATCCACCTGAATCTGGCAGTTTAAAGTCAACAGAGTAATGATAAATAGTTAAGCATGTTCCTTCATTTGTCGTCCAGTAGCCACGTCTGCTGATTAGCTTGGCTGTCACTGAACACATGCAGATTATTGGAGAGATTATAAAGCAAATGAATGAATTGACTGTCAGCATGTCACCTTTCTATATATCTGTGTGTGTGTGTGTGTGTGTTGTGTGTGTGTGTGTGTGTGTGTGTGTGACTGGATCTTATGAGGTACTTGGCCTACATTTAGCGGAGCACCAATAAAAACAACAGCAGCTTCCTGATCTCAAGGTACTTGGCATAAACACACAGTCGTTGCTCCATTATCACCTTTGTCACAATGACGTTAAAGCGAGCCCCAAACCTCCGTGAAAGGCATCTTTTGGCTGTGACTAATTGCTGGGCTGCGGTTAATCTCATGCAGATAAAGTGCCTCAATAGCACATTTCATTCCTTTGCCCAGTCAAGGCAGAGATGAGTTTCAAACTTGCAGAACTCTGTGAAAAACAGAATTAAATGTGAGAGTGCGTCTAGTTGGGATTTGTTGTGTATAACCAGGGAGGATGGGGGTGTCTTTGTGACCGGATAATGAAGACGGGGGAACCCGTGAGTGTCTGCAGCTGTTTGGGTGCACGTACAGCTAAGTTAAACCGACTGGAGGAAAATCTTTCCTGTCACTTTGAGTTTTGCAGCATCCATCTGCTACTCCAACCGGCTCGAAACAAAGAGATCACTTTGCTTCTGTTGCTGTTCTATCTCTTTTTTCCTCCTTTTTTTTGGGAGGACAGGACCATCAAAAGTTTGCTTTGAGGTCAAAAGCAGTCAGCATGTGCTGTTCTGTTCTCTAAAACACAAAACTAGGTCAGATTAACTTGTCCTGCTCATTTTCTACACCCCTTCAAGGAACACTTGATGCGGAAAGAGATAAAGTTGAACCATATAGTGCTGTCTACTGTTACGGAGCAGCTGCACTTTAATTAGTGTGAACAGTACACTTAGGTTTTTTTCCTTCCTCCATTCTAGCTGTCTTTTAAATGTCACTTCAATTGCAATCATGTTGTCAGATTTCTGCAGCACTTCATGGAGAATAGACTGTATACAGGTATGACCAAGTAACACAATCACTGCGACTTTATAGGATTTAAGACCCACAGCTGTAGCTTGTTTCTGTTTCCTGCTGCTGGGGGACATTTTCTATCCTTCTAGAGTTTCTTTTGAAAATGCCATTTTTAATCACAGTGATTTCTTTTATGTTCGTGGTTGTGGATTTTCCTGAATTTGAGAGCATGACGACCAGTTTTGTGGATGGTACTGACCTTTGGAATAGCTTCTTTTGTGACCTCCAGAACTCTTGTCTACATTGCATGCAAAGCATATCATGAAGAAATGGCAATGCCATGCTGTCAGGGATTTGTTTCCATTAGACAGACGGACGGACGGATGGATGGATGGATGATGGATAGATAGATATAGAAGGTTCTAGGCGCTCATCAAACTGAATTTCTATAGGTATATAAACAAAACACAACCACTTGCCAACCAGTTGAGTTGACTCCCTTAATGCAAAGATAAACCAGTGCAGGTGTTCATAGGTGCAGACTGACTCATATTGATTGCAACATGCTGGCAATCTGTCTGCGTTTATAAATGAAATATTGATTAATGCAAACCTTTGACTTTGACGCTGTCTGAGGTGGACTGTAGTCAGTCTGAGTCAGATGGTGACTGCTTGTAGATAGATTGCATCCCATCAGTTGACCTTTGGAGTTACCTTGTGATCAAAAATAGACAGAGGATGAGGATGCAATAAGCCCAACTTTGCAACAACTGCTTGTTAATAAGTTACTTTTGTTGCTTTCCATCCTTTATTTTTCCTCTTTTATCTTCCCCGCCCTCGTCATTTTCTGCTTTGCCCTTATTTTTGTCCACCTGTTCCCTATTAGCTTCTTGTGTGTGTATAAACAGGTCTGTGGCTCCATTGTCAGTTTTTGGTTTGTCTTTCCTTCTACACTCATGGTTGCCTTTTGAATTCCAGCCTTCTGTTTCTTTCTTCTCTCCCGGAATTAAATCTGCTTCTTATTAAAGCTCACTAAACCTACTTCTCATGTCTGCATTTGGGTCCTTTTTTTAAATTCCTCATTGTGGAGCATATATTTGCCAGACAAGCTGAAAGTGGCCTTGCATTTAATAATGTATGGATTTAACCTTTATAACAGGTAAGAAAATGATGATGATGATGATGATGAATATAAAACCACACTCCTTCAGCAATTGTAATTAATGAAAAGACTTGTTCTAGGGATCAAAACTGTTTTTGTACCAGGCTGTAAACATGTTCATTTCTGCTGTCCAGCTGACCATTTTAACAGAAGGGTCTGCAGAGATTGACTTGCTTTTAGAACCAGGCATAAGAGTCCATTCGAGGAACTACTGGACTTCTTCGGTCCCGGAAGTTGACACTTGGCTCTGGGAGAGAGTTTTTACTTTCCACCATCACAAAAGGGTGACTAAAAGTGAATCTTTCGGCTTCTCTTCTAGGTCTTAACTTTGCCTAGAGATAACTCAAGTTGCAATTAAATACTCAATTAACAATATAAAGTGGCTGATTTAAAATGAAATTGCCACCATTGATCCAATATGGCGTTACCATATTCACATAGACTAACCACAAGTGTTTCATGTTACCTTTGATGATCTGAAAGAGCTGCCAATGCTTAATTAGCTAAAGTTGTGTGTAATTAATGTCCAGAGGCTCAGTGTTCCTTAAATACTTATCTTAACAATGCTTTGGATCTTTAATCCTTATTGGCTCACGTGTAACAACCCAAACTAACCACCCCCACTGTCATAACTGCCCTCTCATTTGTCTACCTCAGCTGGGTTAAAGTTTGGTGTCACAGAGGTTTGTGGTTGGTTTCGACAAGTCTGGGTTTTTCTCGTCTGCGTGGCGTTGGCTTCAGTTTGAACGTGAGAGATAGAACAAGTCAGACTACTGCGTGAGTTATTGATACAAGGTTAAATGATTGTGTGTTGCTTTCCAGCACAAGCAGACTCAGAAAACCAAACGAGGTGCAAATCCTCCTTAAATCCAAGAAAAAACAATCTCAAGCGGCATCACATGAGTTGAGGGCTTATGGGGAACCGAGAAGCGCTAGCACCAGCACTGTTGCTGGCATGCAAGAGAGGCTACAAATTTCAGCTATTAATGGAAATTTCACCATGGCTTTACCGTTAATTTCACAATGATACACTGCTGCTTAAAAATTGCCATGGGTTGCACTTTTTAAGTGGGGTTAAGTCTAATATTTTCAGTAATTGTGACCCCATTTCAGGTGAAGAATGAGTCAAAGCAGAGGCCGCACTAATGCCTCACTGTACATCCTCCGTGGAAAGTTGAAGCTGGGAGTTTCCAGTCAGGACGATGTGGTTTGACTACAAGATTGGCACATGGCTTCCTCGTGTGTTTTCTTTTCCTCCTTTTTACACCCACATAACTAACCTATAAATGTGTGTGAAATTTACGCATGCTGTGAGAGTGACCTACTGTAAGAGATGGAAATTTGGGCCTTGCCGTGAATAATTTACTATATTAGTTTAGTCAGGACTACTATAGTCAAAAGAACATTGTTATTTCCATGTATAAGTATGGCTCTGTTGTTGGAGAGCAGGAAAACCCTGAAGAACAGGCATCACTAACGGCAGATATGTTATGTAGAAGACTTTAGTCATACAGGCCTGGAAAATGGTTGATGCAACCTCCAGTCACGAGGAAAAAATGTGGTATTCCTTGAGTGGTTAGAGAGTGGTCTGTCACTGGATGAAACCAGACGCTAAAAAGGTGCTGCACCAAAAACCTCCTTGCAATTGATTTGGTAAATGGAGTGGTTCTTATATAGCTCTTCATATAACTTGTGTCATTCATATATGCACCTTTTACCTACAAAAGTGCACACTCTGATGGATGCATCGTAGAGCAACATGAAGTCAGTATCTTGCCTAATGATATTTGGGATGCATACTGGAGCAACCAGGGATCAAACCACCAACCTTCCAATTAGTAGATGACCTGCTTTACCTACTGAACTACAGCCACAATGCTTGGCTCTCACTCATAGATTGCATGAAAGACGTTAACTTGTCTGCCATTTACATGTCTTTGGGTCTTGTAACTGTAGTAAATTTTGAAAAGTGTGACACAAACTGGAAATGGGGACCATTTACCTTTTGAGGTAAAAGTTGCACCTTTTGAAATGTGTTGATTGTAGCGGTAACAGACAACTTTTACTTTTGAAGGCGAACATTCTTCATTTCCAGTTTGGTTCAAAGTGAAAACCTTTTTCACATTTAGCTACAGCTGGGAGAGTAAAAGGTAAAAAATGACATCTTCCATGCAGACTAGTGCTGACCACAGCAAACTGCTAGCAACCAAAATAACTGTAAGAAAGTTTTTCATTCTGCAACCTCTTTGTGAGCAATCTCCCTTAGCGACTGCCAGCAACCACTCGCCAACTGGTTGTAGGATGCACACTTTTCCCTTGTGTGGAGGTCAGAATTTAAAGTGGACGTTGGTTGCAAAGTGGCTTGCAGGCGTATAGCAATTGTAGG
This sequence comes from Etia nguti, assembly GCA_015106755.1. Classification (NCBI taxonomy): domain Eukaryota; kingdom Metazoa; phylum Chordata; class Actinopteri; order Cichliformes; family Cichlidae; genus Etia; species Etia nguti. The sequence goes on along the minus strand of VUQG01041136.1, from coordinate 8,459 downwards.
CAGGCAAAACCATTTTAAAAAGGCCACTCTATATGGGATTCGCCTGTAAGAATCATAGAAAGGTTTTACTTGAGCCATCAGCTGATGTAGCTGGTACTGAGATCACCTGATCTGCTGGGGTTGCAGCGAAACTTGACTTTCTGAACTAACGCTATATTTGATACAGGTGGTACAAGTGGGTACTTTTTAATCATCACTACTGGGAATTAGTCTTTACAAAAATTTAAACATCCTTTATCAATGTCACAAAAGAATTCTGCCCTTTCATTAGTTAGTGTCTTATTCTTAAAATCGTTCTTTGTTTTTTCGCCACAGGGCACATTCAGTACTAACTATAAATATTGAAAATTACTAGAGATACACAAGTAATTGGAAACAGACCTAAACAGTGTTTAGGTTTGTGTATATCAACTCTGATTAGTAAATCACAGCAAACCAAAGTTATGAGCTTTGGAGTTCTTGCAAATTGAACAAGTCTTTAAAGACAACTTTACTTTGCAGCATCATAGGATGAAATTCAAATGCCCCTGCTGACTTACAGAAGAACAGTGGTGGCCTCAGTGAAGGGTTGGGTTTGAGTAACCTAGGTCTGGGTGTTTGGCAGCAGGAGAGGAAGATGGGAGTGACTTTCCACCCTGAAGTGAGCATGGACTAGGCTTTGCGCGCCCGCTGTGCCACAGCGTCAGTCTGACCAAAGTCAACAAAGGCTGCTGTGTGAATGTAACTAAAGGAGGAACAGGGAGTCCGGTGGTGGACAGCAACTCCTGTGTGGATACACAACGGCCATATTGGAGCATCATACATATAAAGGATTCATTCATCCATTCATCCTCACACACGCTCTTCCTCTTGCTTTATTTGACCTGATTCGTGGGCCAGATTTGTGGTATTCTTGCATCAGGGAAATACAGACAGAAAAGTTTCCTAAAATGACTTGCAAATACTTTTTCTTGTTGCAATTGTCGAAAGTTCTCTGGCTCTCAGTGTGTTGTTCTTTGAGAAAAAGTTCCCCAATGTGGCAGTTAACCAGAAAAAAAACAACTCCCTAAGCCCACACACACATATGTGCACACAGGTACTTCAGTATTTCCTTTGAGGCCTGATAATTTGCACACAGAGATTTGAAGTGACAGGCAAAAACACTTTCTCCTGCTCTACACCTCGTAGAAATCGATTTATCACAGCTTGGCACAGCGCAGGTCTCGGTGTGCATGCTCGCACGTGCATATGGATGTTTATATGCTTATGTCCAGTGATGATGTATCGTTCTCCCTTCTTGAAGCATATGGCAAGCCACTGCAATTAGGCCAACATCCCGCTCAGAGCGCCTATGCATAGCCAGAGGGAAAAGTTATAAGTCAGTCGTCAAGCCCTCCAGAAGACGAGTTCACCCGAAAGTGCCCACATTGATCATTTTCAGGCATATTTGCATTCCTGCAAGGCGAGCTGGCTTCTGGCTGTGCGCTGTGGCAGGATGGTTTTGCTGGGCAGCGATTTGCCCGTTTTTAGGAGATTTTGATGAATTCCTCTCCGCCGCGTGTGCTCTTCTTGTTTCTGCTCTTTTCCAGTTCATTTCACACACTGACAGGCTGCCCTGTGGTTTAGATGAGAGGGTGAGCGGGCCCTGGCAGCCCAGTGGTTGAGCTTTCAGTGTGTGTGTGTGTGTGTGTGTGTGTGTGTGTGTGTGTGTACACGCGCATGTCTCCACTCATGTATTGGTTTATGCATGTGCATTTGTGTATCTAGTTAGCAACGCGTGTCAGTGTCTGTCTACTCAACCAAGTGGTTCTTCATATGTTTGTGTGTCTAGACAAGATTAGAACGAGTCTGTGTGAATGAGAGTGTGCTTAAATGAGTGGATTGTGGTTTTTCAGATCTTCAGGCACTCAAAATAAAACCTCAAAACTACATTTCAAGGCCGTTTATTTAAAAGGACTGGAGAATAGACTTTGTTAAAATATAGATTAATTGTATTGTTGCATTTATCTTTCACTTGTAAACAGGATGATCAGAAAAGTGCTTGCATCTATAGATAAATTCCACATCAAAAGCTGATTAAAATTGTAAAACGCCTCACTGCTCTAAGTAGCATTGTAAATTTCTGCTTTGGCCTTGCTTTATGGAGGATGCACTGCAAAGGCCTAGTTTAAGTTAACTAGCACACTAGCTCAGTCTAATCTTATATAAAGCTGCAACAGGAAGTCTTGTTTTTTAATTGTTAACTGTGTTTCACCAAAACTTCTAAGGAGATTTTGGCTACAAGTCTGCAAGGCTTTACACTATCATCCAAATCATGTTATTAACTTAGAGCAGCCATTCCCAAAGTCAAGAGTGGTGTGGCCCACTTAAAAACCAAATAATCCCACAGAGCCCACCCAATCTTTAATTTGAACTCTAATCAAATTACAAGAGAAAGTAATTTCTTCTTCAGTATCCTTGAAAATTTTTATTCAGAAAACACGAACAACAAAGGCTGTTGGCAAAAAATTGCTAATGCTACGCAGTCAAATGCAAAGTGATAAGGCCAACGTTTTTGTCCACCTGCCACTGAGACACGAACATCAATACAAGAGCAATACTAACCACCTCCTACTACATAATTTAATTTACTTTTTATAAAAGAAATACAAATGAATAAATATGTCACTGTAAACACAGAGTAATTTTAAACTGAATTTCTGTGAGTACTGTGAGCCCACCTGCCACAGCATACACTTTTGGAACCACTGCCTTAAGGCGCCAATATCGCCTTTGCATTGGTCGCTTTGCAACGTCATCTCACACAGTCACTTTTATTTGTGCCAGGTCGCAAAAATCAAGCGTGGATTTGATTAGATGCCACTTGTGGTAAATTCAGTTGATTGTACAGGATTTGGAAAGGCACACACCTGTCTATATAAGGTTCCACAGGTGACAGTGCAGGTCAGAGTACAAAACAAGCCATGAAGTCCAAGAAATTGTCTGTAGATCTCTAAGCCATGATTGTATTGTGGCACAGATCTGGGGGAACGTACAGAAACATTTCTGCAGCATTGAAGGTCCCAGTGAGCACAATGGGCTCCATCATCTATAAATGGAAGAAGTTTGTAATCACCAAGATTCTTCCTTGAGCTGAGCGCTTCGCAAGTCTGAGCGATCAGGGTAGAAGGGCCTTAATCAGGGAGGTGACCAAGAACTGGATGGTCAGAGCTCCAGAGGAGAATGTGATTGGTGCAGCACTCCTCCAATCATGCTGTGGGGATGGTTTTCGACAGCAGGAACTGGGAGACTAGTGATGGTCGAGGGAAACATGAATGCGGCAATGTACAGAGACATTGCTACAGAGCACTCTGGACCTCAAACTGGGCGAAGGTTCATCTTCCAGCATGACAATGAGTGTGAAGTGGCTTTGGGACCACTGTGAATGTCCTTATGTGGCCCAGCCAGAGCCTAGACTTGAACCGGATTGAACATCTCTGCAGAGAAAATAAAATGAATGTAGCTATGCACCGACGCTTCCTATCCAACCTAAGGACAAAGAAGGACGGAAGAAACTGACCAAAAATAGGTGTGCAAAGCCTCTGGCATCATACTTAAAGACTCTCTCTGAGCTTTAGATCTATGGACTCAGTGGTCTCTTTTGAGAAACAACTAAAAATCTTTTTAGAAGTGAATTTAGTCTCTCTTTTTTTAATGCTCTGCTTTTTTATTGTGAAGCACTTTGTGATCTTTGCCTTGAAAGGTGATATGTAAGTACTCACTTAATAAGGCTGTAGTTGCTCCCAGCAGCTGCTCCTTCAACAGGCTGTGAATACTTATGTACATGTTCTATCTTTATTTTTTACTTTCAGTAAATTTGCAAGAATTTCAAAAAAACTTTTTTCACTTTGTCATATTTGGGTATTGTGTGTAGAATTTAGAGGTGAAAATAAATCAAATCCATTTTGGAATAAGGCTGTAACAAGGTAAAATGTGGAACAAGTGAAGGGCTGTGAATACTTTCCGGATGCACTGTAAAGAAACAATTTTCTATTTATTATTTCTAGTTGAAACTGTTAACTGCTGCTTTAGATCAAACATGATTAAATATAGACTGCTAAACAATGCCACAGTTTTCCTATACTTTACCTGATGGTCTGTTAAATCTATGTGTGTTAGGAATACTGTGTTTATCCTGCTCTAACCGCACTGTTGATTGGGAGCCAAGTGGGTCAGTCTTACTGGAGACAAACACCGATGGAGCTGTACAGGAAGAAAGAGAGCGCAGAGAAGAAGGTGAAGGGGAAAGAAAAGAGGAGAGAGCGGCGGTTGTGTTTATTCAGCCCCATTCCACCAAAAATCTGTTCACAATAGAGAATTGAAAAAAGGAGGCCACGGGCCATGACAAGGTCGTGGTAGAAAAACAACCATACATCGCTGAGGTAGGCTTTTTTTTAGGAAACGTCTCCTGTATGTATGGATGTGTAAGGGAATTTAATGTGTCTGTGAGTGCAAGGGCGTCTATACGGGCACGTGATCCCAGCTTAACCGCTAACAGACCCATCCCAGATGTGAAGCAGTGTGAAACAGCTGGACAGCTTCAGAGGTGGTCAGGGATACGTCTGCGCAAACAAAACTACACAGCTTCATATTCACGTGCGTCCATACGCACATGAATGAACATAAGGTACAACCACAAATTACACTATAATCTTGCAGTTAGTTAAAGTCTGGCCTCAGTGTCAACAGATTTGAGGGGTGGTGGTGGTGGGGGGGTGATAAGCACGCCCTGATTTCTGAGCTCCAGTTAAACAATTACAGTGAGAGAAAAATTAGGTGGGCGAAAAATATAATAAGGTAAGCATTGTTAGAGTTTGTCGAGTCATGCATTTAGCATTGCTTGAAATCCGATTAGGTGCCTTGTTGGATTGGGCTGAAGGGCGAGACAACAGCAGTGGGTTCATGAGAACCAAAACAGAATTAACGTGAAAAGATAGCAATCAGGACTCTTACTGGGTCTGTAAGAAATACAAGATCTCCACTCCTGTGCAGTTACACCCATCTGACAGCGGCGGTGTCAGACTTGTTTATGATAACATCGGAACAAGCAAACTTAATGATAATCTAATATGTCTTGTGCATAAACCAGTCCTGTCACACAGGAACATTATGAATCACTTGCGGTTTAGTATGACGCAGCTCTGATACTTGATTTTGGTGTTTCTGTGAAAAATTATTGAAAACAAGACACAAACTCTGTTAAAATACTTAAAGAAAAGATTCCAGGAGGTCATTAGCTGCTGACATCGACTGCTTCTGCTATACATGCTTTCCTAAAGGAATACTACTTCAAGAAGTGTTTTGGGTATCTGATTACCTGTCGTCATTACCCAGTTTTATGTTGAACCAGCTACAGTAGTGTGCAAAAATCTTGAGCGACCTCACATTTCTTTATATTTTGCTTCCAAGAAGCCAGGCTTGTAGTTTTTTTAAACTGGCCTTGAGAAATAGAGGCTTTCTAAAGGTCTCTCAAGGATGAACCAGTGTTGCATCTACACATAACAGACAACTCAGCATAAAATTACTTTTAACAGTGTCTTTAACACTTTGTTACTAACAGCCTGTCACAAAAACATGTCATCTGTTCCCATTTTCTTAGTTGAAACAAAGTTTGACAGGAATAAAATAGTGTTTTTGCTCCCATAGGATGATTCCCAAAGAGCTATTAGTCAAAAACGTTTTTCAGTGTGAGAAACTGAACAAGTGGAAGACAAAAGAACTATCATGCAAAAAAACTAATCTACAGATGAACAGTATCTGAAAGCCATGTCCTTTGGAAACAGAAAACTCCCCTGAAATCTCCCGACACAGGACTCGGGAGATGCATCTGGCCCTTCAGTTCTTCATTTCCTGCTCACCAGTCTCATCAAAAATGGTCCAAGTTGGATGGGTGGCTGTCAAGAAGCAATACTTAAGGAAGGGAGAAAAAGCTGAGGTATGCAAAAAAGCAGATCGGGACAAAGATACAGCGAATGTCTACAGCCATTCAATTCAATTAATTTTTACATATATAGTGCCAAGTCATAGCAGCAGTTGCCTCAAGGCGCTTTGGGTGGTTTTCGCTCTATCATTGCGGAAGTCGTTTGAGCAAGCACTTGGAGACAGTAGGGAGAAAAAACTCCCTTTTAGCAGGAAGAAGCCTCCAACAGAACCAGGCTCAGGGAGTTGCAGCCATCTGTCAAACAGTAATGCCAATACAGTAAAAGCATACCTGGATAGAAAAACACATTTCAGATAGCAATTTGATGATGGGAAGATAGAAATGAAGGTAATGAAGATGCAGATAAATGAAGAACTTTGTAATGTAAGTAACAACATAATTGCAACTGCAATGTAACTGCTGAATTAAGTGCTGCAATATTGAAAAATGTAATGTGATAACGGTAGATGTGTTATGTGTTACACCCAACATTGCTTATATACTGCGTTTCCATTAATATTTCTGCATGCTTCCAGCACATATTTCTCATTTTCCTAGAAAAGTGAGTAGTGACTCAAGAATTTTACAAAGTACTGTAAAAAATAGTGTGCACTGTGTAAAGTCAGAGGTGAATGCACAGACTACAACTGCAAACACATTTACACAGAACGGTGAGCATGATGCTTGCATGTGTCTCTGTCACAGGCACACGTCAACAAACAGCTGATGCAAGCCTGCGTCTAAACACAATGTCTGGACAACAAATTCAGTCTGGAACAAGATGGTGCAACGTGTTGTTGATAGGGTCTTGAAACGTGATCCGCTGAACACACTGCTTTATGGAACACGTGGAACCAAGCAAGAAATCGGTTTCTCCTTCTCAGAAGGGTAAACAGTTGCAGGGGATTTTGACACATCCATTAGATGGAAGAGACGAGGTTATGAAACACATCTGTGATAGAATATACAACTGGGATGTTTGGAGGCTTTTGTCTGAAAGCGATGTCTTCAGCCCTGGTAAACACACAATGAAGAAATGCTAGCAGGTGATAATGAGAGAAAATAGTGTATAAAAATTTCCATATTGGATAAAGTTAACTGCGTCCAATAGAAAACAGCTGAATTTGCACTCCAGATAGTTCAGATCATGTTTGTTCATTGGCATTACATTTGAAAGCAAGTTCAAGTGGGGTACATCTAAAATACTATGTTGATATTTGGGTCACTGAGGTTAACTTTGAGGATAGGATTGGTGTTATAGCATGTGTTTGGGGGCTGTAGGTGAAGGTTATCAACCACATATTATGAAAGTAAGGTGTCTCAGTTATTGCAAGATGCAGTACAAGTGTTTGTGCAGTGTTTTCGTGTAGCTTGTGTATCTTTCTAACTATGCTAATGACATATATCAGGACAGCAACCATCTGCTGGCAGTCAACATCACTTGAGCTTAGATCGAAAAACAGCTAATGCATTCACCTCCACCAACTTTTCTATAGATAATCACGGTATCCCGGTGATGTTAATGATTCACTTCTACACTTGGCCAACCATAATTTTTAAATTGTTCAATTTGAATGAAAATATTAAATTTCAAGTAAAGGGAGGACAGGGGTTGGGGGAAGTTGGCCCCTTTTGGTTTACATGTCTCTGTTCTGATTTTTAGCGGTGCATCTTGAAACAATCCACAGCGCAAACAACAGTCAAATCAGAAATCTTCACTTTCAGCACTTGCTGAAATCGCTGATGTTGTTCCGTTCCAACTTTTCAGTGTGTCAACAAACACCACTGTTCTACATGAAAAGTATGGCTAGCTAAATAAAAGAGAACCCTCACAAAAAAGTCTTAGAAACATTTCTATGGAGTGTCACACAGACCTGACCATCTAAATTATCTTCAAAGGTGAAATCTGTCATTCACTGCATCAAGCTGGAACCCAGTGCTCTAATGTAGAAATAGGAGAACCAGGTCATTTTCACATATTTATTGATTTGTCTTGACGCATGCTCAATCATCCAGGTAAGTAAATCCAAAAAGGTTGATTCTGTTCATCTGGACGTAGCGTTTTCAGTGGGAGAAACGCTTCGTTACTCATCCAAGTGACTTCTTCAGTCTCAGCTGACTGCAGGTTTCCCCAATCTTATAAACAGTACATTTGCACAATGACTGAAACCAGCCCACTGAAGGAACAATGGGCTGGGAGGTCAGTTCCTTGATCATTAATATGCAAATTCTAATGACCATTGATCAACAACCACTGACCAAAACCCACTGATCAAAGACCACTGATCAATGGCCATGAGTACCATTCACAGAGAGTTGGGAATGGCTGCAATCACAGCATTGTAAGATGGCGAAAGATGTACCCTTAGGCCCCCTCCTCGATTCAGAGATGGTCTTTCCCTTTTCACGTAAATGGCCTCCTTGACTCCCCACTCAAACCAGCATTCCTCCCTGTCCAGGATGTGTACATCCTCATCATTGAAAGAGTGTCCACTGGCCTGTAGGTGTAAAAAGACTGTGG
>VUQG01041135.1:0-20532 GCA_015106755.1 Etia nguti | reverse complement strand
AAAACAGATTTTTGTATCAAATTCACCAGCTAGAGATAATCAAGGCAGGCTGTAGTGCTTTTAGATCCTGTAGGGGGTTTTGCTCTACCTTTAGCACATATACATGAAAAAAACAAATTAAGCATTAATTCCTCATTTTATTAACCTTTTGCTGAATTAATTGTAGCTCCTATATTTTTTTTTTCACATTTAGATTTTATAATATAGCAAATAATTTGTGCATGTTTATGATATTTACTGTGACTATGTTGATTAGGTTCATTGACAAGTTCAAAAGTATGTTTAGCTGAGACATGAAGCATCTTCATGATGCCCATTAAAATTCATTTCATTATCAGTAGATTCTTTATTTAAATTTATGTTTGTAAAAATGTGTAAGAATCAGCTTATAGTTGTCATGATGTTTATCTACAGTACAAATTAATGTGCAGTGTGGTCCTTTGAGTCGTAAATACTGCTATTTCTGTTTTATCATGAAACTTTATTGTGATACAGAGCACACTTGATAAGTTGAACGAAAATGAACAGCTCAAAAACATAGTCTGCACCTATGTCATAAATGTTTCTCGTTCTCTTCTATTGAATGAACTTGTGAATCATGGATTTCAAAGTCTTATTCATCTGCTCCACCAGCCTGTCAATCTGAGGGTGGTAGACGCTTGTCCGAATAGATTTAGTGCCCAATAATTCATAACGCTCTTTTAGTGTGCGAGACATGAATGACGTGCCCTGGTCTGTCAGTATTTCTTTCGACACGTGCATGCACGACACTCTTTGCAGAGATGTGGCGCAGTGGCACTGCTTCCGGGTATTGCGTTGCATAGTCCACCAGAACTAATACAAAGTGATAGCCGCGTGCACTCCGGTGACAGGGCCTGACGAGGTCCATCCCAATGTGCTCGAAAGGGCGCATTGGTATGGACCTCATCCCAACAGGTTATGTTGACCTGTTGACCTCAACCCAACAGGTTATGTTGCCCCAACAGGTTATGAAACTCCAACCAATTTGTACCCAAAATCAGGGGATACGACAGGCGTGAACTAACTGTAGCCTTTATCGTATGTGTTTTGCCCTTACACTTTAACAACAGCGGCGCTATGGGATACTTGTGAATATCCCCATGCACACACTTCACCTCCATCCACTCTACCTCCAGTAATGCCCTGGGGTGAACCAAGCATGACGTATAACCCCTTGACACCTTAACAGAATGCGATAATTCCCTCCTGGGCCGGGGGCAAGTGTGGAGCTCTGGCGATACGGAACACCTGGCCCACCTCCATCAGCGGACAATGCCGCCGCAAGTGCCCCGGCCGCCCCCATTTCCAACACTCCGGCCCCGGCATCTGTGCTGCTCTCCATGGCGCCGAGGTGGCGCCGGGCACTTCCGGGGTCTGAGCAGAAGACAGTGTCGTGAACGAGTTGGTGGGGCTCCATGCCAGCAACCGCTCCTTCGTGCTTGGGGCACGGGGCTTCTTCAGTGGTGGCGGGAGCGGCGGTCGACGACCATCTGACACCCAGACAAAAAACTGGTTCAAAAGTTATGTAATGTCCAAGTTGAGATCCAAATTTGGAATAGGAGCTGTGGGTCTTTGCTTCTTCTTCTGCTCATACATTTGAGATGTCTTATTACTGGTTCACCCTCTCTACTTACTGTACTTTTTGGATTTGCACAGACTTATGATGTGAGACCACATTTCCACTTTCCCCTACACCTGGAAGCTCAGGTGGTTGGACATCTTTCCCAGTAACTTCAAATTTGTGTGGAATACCGTCAGATCTTGTTCTGACTTGGCACTATATAAATAAAATTGCAAAGAGTTGAATTGAATGTATTCAGCAAGGAGCAATATTTTTAAACCCCATTTTCTTGGTTTACTGGGTAGGTATTGCTTGAATTGGCTCTTGCCTTTAAATGACACAACTGGCTCATCCACAAACAGTGTTTCAGCTTGATGAAGATGTGATTTAGAAGAGGTTGAATCTTGTCTCACCATAGTCACGCATATGCCTTGTGGTCTGGCAACTGTCGCTGAAATTTTTTTAAGCCTTCCCACAGTGCAAGAGGTATCACATCAGCAACATGTGAAATGTGCAAAAATTTGTGTAAAAATGCATTAAGTAATGTGGCGTTACATACAAACACACTATTATCAAAGTCTCCCTCAAAACATAACCTCTTATTACACAAAATTGACCTAAGGCAACGAAAAGAAAAACTGAATTTCTGAACAAGCAAAATAAAAAGAAACCTTCATAAAACCCGACAAAAACCCTCACTACATCTTCGTAAATGCAAATTTTGGGGTCGCTGTAGGTCAGGTGGTAGAACAGGTCACCTACTGATCGGGAGGTTGGTGGTTTGATCCCCGCTCAAGTCTGCATGCTAAATATCCCTGGGCAAGATACTAACCCCAAGTTTCACTTACATATAAAGAGGATTAAAAAAATCTGCTTGTTTGAATGGGCGAATGAGATAAGTTGTGTAAAGCACTTTGAGTGCTCAGAGTAGAAGGAGCGAGAAAGATCTGGAAAGTGACACTGTATTAAACTGAAGAAAACGCAGAAAATATACTCTTAACAGATCCTTGAACAGACTGATAAATTACACGAATGGGGGGATGGCATGACTTTTTATATGGACTCAAAAATGTTTACTGTCTTGTACCACTGTATTGAACATGTAGTTGATTCATTGTCATTAAAAATTAGTTTGTCATTGCTATGTGAAAAAATGATGACCATATGGCTACAAGCAAGATAAGAGTAATAAGTTAGCTTGTAATCAGTTATGTATTTAACCGTCTGGGGTCCGGGGTATAATTGGCCATTTTTGACTACTTTTGATTTTACCTCTATATTTCACCTTTAAAAACTGTTTATCTTGCCTTGTTTGGTATCATTCTTCTCAGCAAAACCTCACATGTCTGAATTTACAGTTATTTTTTTCATTTTGACATACTGTATTACCACAACTCATCTAAATTCAGATGAAAAGCATAAAATCCAAGTAGAAAAAAGTTATATTTTTTACTGTAAAAACCACAAACATGTTATTTTCATAACTTGAAATACAAGCAGAAATTAAAAATTTTAAAAACTTATGCACAAGTTTTGCAAACAACAAAGTTATATGCACCTAAATATGCAGCCAAGGCCTCAGGCGTTTTTTACATAACCATTTAAAACAATTTACAGAACAATCAGGTGTTCTGCATGAAATAAGAAGGCACACAAATTATTTGTGCCGCTCCAAAAATTGTTTCTGTCCACTATAAGACAGAGGAGAACAGCACAGGGATAAACCCTGCAGTAGTAACAACAGGAGGTGTATCACTTATCACTCCTCCTGTTTTTCACTTGGAGACAGAGTTTCTTTTTCTTTTTTCTTTGCAGCAACTGTGACATTCACTAGTATAACTGACACACTAGTAAAGTAGTAAGGCTCAATAAAAATATATTGTGGCGGACCACCAGGGGACTCCACTCACACCCAGAAAGAAGGGAAGTGAGAGGAGTAATGTTTCTGGGTTCTAGGAGATGTTTTGCGGGCTGGCCTCGCCAACTCCCCGGTGCTGGCTGTGAGGGATTACTGCTCACTGGTGGAAGAAGCAGACTGCATTCTCCTGGCTACTAGGAGCTTCAGCATCCAGTTGATGTTTCCCAACTCACCGAAAGCATCTCCTCTGCCCGGATCGATTCTCCCAGAGGCCTCCGACTCATCGATGGCAAAGACACAAAGACACCGCGAAAAGGGGCCGTGTTTTTACCATCAGTGTTTCTTGCCAAAGTGTAGCTTCAAGGCTCAGGGAAACGAGCCCACCAGTGCTACGTAGCAGCTTCAACCGCTGGCGACAAAGAACGGCTGCTCTTTATAGAAGACTCATGGTCGAGTAGACATCTCCTGGTAGACTCCGGCTCCCAGAAGAACCTCCTAGCCCCGGCTGGTTCTGACGGGCTAGCTGAGGGCTGCGGGCCGCTACCAACGGTGGCTAAAGGCACCCCCATCAAAACCATAAAATGGTGAAAGGTTGGTGACTGTTTGTTTTCATGACCGTGACTTCCAGTGGAAATTTGTGATTGCTGCAAGCTCTGTGCCAATAATAGGTGCAGATTTTCTTTGTGCTCACGGACTACTGGTTGATGTCCCTGACAGACGTTTAATCCATGCTTTGTCATTTTCTTCACTGCCTTGTTTTGCTCGGGCCGCCGAGCCCATGGTGCGTGCTAATCTTGTAGTTTCAGGTAATGTTTTTCAAAGTTTGTTTTCTGAGTTTCCCTCATTGACTGTCCCTACCTTCTCATATACTGTGATGAAGCACGGGGTGGAGCATTATATTACTACTGCCTGGCCCCTGGTGTTCACGCGCGAGATTAAAGTTGGAGTAAAATGTGATAAGCTCTCGTGTCATCCTTACATACCTCCACAAAATCACTATATACTCACTATGAAGACTTAAATTAGTCCTCAGAAAAACAGCATCACACACAGTGGAAACAGGTGATGGTCAGACTAAATAACCGGTAGATTTGAATGTTGTATTCAAATGGTGCTTGTATAATTATGTAATGAATTATCTGTGTAATGATAGAATAGACAATTAAGCTGTGAAAAACGTATATAAATAGACTTATTCGAATAGTCCGTGGGCTTCCCCATTACACATGGTGCCCAAATCTCACGGTCAGTGGCGGCATTGTGGGGATTTTCGCCATCTAAATAACGTCACGCAGAACAATCACTATCCCATTTCCCACATCCAGGATTTTTCTGCCCATCTAGCTGGGACCGCAATTTTTTCTAAGATTGATTTAGTACCGGGGTTTCGCCAGGTTCCTGTGCACGCTGAGGATGTCCCCAAAACCACCATAATTACTCCACTCTGCCTTTTTGAGTTTCAATACATGACTTTCAGCCTGAAGGGCGCCGCGCAAACTTTCCTGCGTCTGGTGGACTCGGTCTTGCACTGGCTGCCCTTCGTTATGTAATGAATTATTTGTGTAATGATAGAATAAACAATTAAGCTGTGAAAAGCATATATAAATAGATATATATATATATATACAAGGAGAACATAAATATGAGACATTCTGAGTCTTGGACATTGTGGACTTTCTCTTTTTAACCCTTTGTAAAACAATAAAGGTAAAAATTTGAGTATTACTCAGCAACAGTAATAGTACTTACAGGTTAATCTAGTCCTTTAAAAGTAATTTTTAGTAGCTTAATTTTCCACACTACTAAAAACAGATACAAGTGGCAAAAATGTACTTTCTCTGAATGGTGGCTGACCTCTCTGCTAGAGATAGGGTGAGGAATTCTGTCAGAGTGGATTTACTGCTCCACATCGAAAGGAGCCAGTTCAGGTGGTTCGGGCATCTGACTACGGGCCCTTCTGGGAAAGGGTATGTCCCACCAGAGGGAGGCTGCAGGGCAGAACCTGGACACGGTGGGAAGATTACATCTCATGGCTAGTCTGGAAATGCCTCAGTGTTCTCCTTAATAACCTGGAGCAAGTGGCTGGAGAGAGAAAGGTCTGGGCTTCTTGACTTAGACTGCTGCCTATAAAATAATCCTCGTAACTGCTTCACATTGAAAACGAAATATCATTTTTTTCAAGGACACACAAATGCTCCTTTTATTTTTATCTAAACACAAAGTTGGGTCTAGTGAATGAAACCAGTGTGTGTGTAAGCATGATCTAACCATGGATATACATTGTATTTCAGTATTATGGGTTGCAATATGTATCAGGGTTACAGTAACTCTTCTAATAATAATGGAAGCTAGAGTTATGCATTTTAAAATCCTCACGCACATACTGCAAATTACATCAAACTGCTCTATGTATACACATGCAGCATGACATTGCTTAATTTAAATGAACACCTGTCTTACATTACAAGTCATTTGAATACTGTCAGATGTAATGGATTGATAAGTAAAAAAGCAGTAAAAACTGGACATTAAAATTCTTTAACAAGGTTTTTTCACTATTTACACATCCTTGACAGTCCCAAACTGTATGCTATTTTCTGTCACATACAAAAAACTCAACCTAAACCAGTTGCACTAATTACACAAACTCCATGTTAGTTTTTGGTTTCCTACATATTGGGGTGAAAATAAGAATTTGGTTTTTGCTACGTATACTATCTATAATTGTTAGAAAATACAGATGTACCCTGCAAGGCTGCACTATGACTAAAATGCTGAAGTATAATTTAATGCTGTATTTTACAGTAAGTACCACCTATTGAATTATGCAAAAAGTCCTGCTGTGTCAACTCTGAGCAACCTGAACACTGGCAGAAGCATCATTTAGAGTGAGGAGCACTCGGTCTTGCACTGGCTGCCCGGTCAGTTTGGAGACGCAAACCAGAGGAAACAATTCAACCAAAAAGGTGAGCTTTAATATCTGATTATATAGTGACAGATTAATTTTTAAATACCTTCTTTTTCATAAATATTTGATCTGTTCTTTATCTTTTTATTACTGATGCCACTGAGATCAAAGTGTTTCAATCTGTGTTAACTATACATTAATTTAAAATTTGATGGATGATCTACTTTTTTGCTTTCCTTTTTCTGTGATTAGATCACTTTCTTTATATGTTAGGCAATTGTTATTAATTGTGTTGTAAAAGCTAATTCAGTAATCATTTTGAAACCTTTTTTTTTTCAGCATTACTCTAAAAAGCCCCATTTTGCTTTGGTCCAAGTTATGGCGCTGTTGTTTTATTACAGCTTTGAGCAGTAATCCTCTCTTGATTAATTTAGTGAATCAGTTCAGCTAAATCATTTGATTTTTAAAGATGAAGCAAACACAGTATATTCTGTCTGGAACTGATAGCTGCTCCCACTTTGCAACTATTGGGAAACAGAGTCATAACAATGACAAGATAGTCGTTTGTATATCAGGTAAATCAGACAACATTGACTGGGATTACAGAATTATATAATTTCAAGGATAAGAGACAAAAGGTGTTTTGAATTTGAAAATATTTATAGTCAGTGAGAGATGAACTTTTTTTTAAGTATCATTGATAGACGTTTGGTTTGATTTATGCTTTTCCCAATTTGGACAAATCCACAATTTTATGATATTTTAGATAACAGAGGGCAGTCATAAGTTCTTTGTTATTGTGCTCTACCAGCCTGATAATAGGATATTATGCATGGCTGTGAAGGTTAGTCATCCATATTATGCATGAGCAACACACTGGCATTTAGTTTTTCTTAGTACACTTTTACTTACTTTCTGAGAATATTTTTTCACTTGTCAACAATTTCCTGTGCTTCTCATTATGATTTTGTCGTATAATGTTGGTTTACAATTAACAGTCCATGTCAGAGTATTTGTTGACTGAAAAAAACTATTTCAAGGACCAGTCATTACTCACACTATACTCCCAAAGCTACACTAATTGTCCCATCCGGCACTGTAGTAATCAGAATTACTGTCTATCATTTCTTTAATAAGATGCATTATAACTGTGAACTATCAGTACTTCCACTGTCTGTCCCTCTGATTGTTTCTTTTCTCCTCAGACCTACATCATACAGCAGTTATGTCACTTAACTCCACCTCCAACTATCCTTTGGACAATTTCTGCTCCATGAATTCATCCAAATTTATTCCCTTCTATACATTGAGAATCATCCTCCTCCTCACTCTCTGTGTCCTCGTCTTCTTTTTTGGTCACCAAAGATGGCAGCAGCAGCGCTCCTTTAAAACAGCAAGCCACTCTGACATCTTCACCTACCATATAGCTGCCATGGAGTTTATCTGGTTCTTAGGGTGTTTGGTCATGTATTGTGGCGCATACACTAATCACTCGGTGAGTGAGACTGTAGGATTATCTGCTTCTAACATTGCTTATTATGGAGAGTTATTTTTCCACCTCCTGACCTGTGTAGAGCGTTATCTGGCAGTTGTTCACCCCATCACCTACATGAGTCTAAGAAATAGCCGTGGGGTCAGGATCAGAAACATCTGCATCGGTTGTGTTTGGCTGCTGAGTGTTGGACTGACGGGTGTTGCACTCCTATTACCTCCTAACCACCAATCTGCCCCACTGTTCTGCATTCTGGCTCCCTCCATTATAATCATATCTTTCTGCAGCCTCTGTGCACTCTGTGTTCTGTTTCGTCCAGGGCCAGGGGAAGGGGATGGGCAAAGGGAGATGGTTAAAAAATCAAAGCTGAGAGCTTTCTACACCATGATGGCTATAACCTGTGTTGTGTGGCCATGGTTTGTTGGGTTGCTTGTATCAAATGCTCTTACCGACTCACCTCTGGTGAGCAGCACTGTGAAATGTTTGGCGTTAATGTGTCTGCTTTGGTTTAACTTGCCCAGCTGTTTGGTGTTACCTCTGCTGTATCTGCATAGGGCAGGAAAACCCTGTTATAACAACAAGTGAAGACAAGTATTGAATACAGAATTGAGTACTGCAGAGACTACAGAGTTAAATGATTTGAAAAATTATAGTATGCTAAAATATTTGGAACAGTTTCAGTAGTATTATTAATATAATACAGGGCCAAGTCAAGACTCCAACCACACTTAAGATCCAGAAGTAGACCCAAGAAAATTAAGAAACAAAAGACACTGAACAATAAGTCTTAAATGGTAATTTCATGTACCTTTGTAAGCTTAAGTGACAGACCATCAGTTACAAGTAGTTAAGGCGCATGGGTCTGGACACAGTCAATTTCCCACCTTACTGCTAGGAGATTGCTATCATGATGTATAATGAATTCCTTTTTTTTTTTTTCTTAAAAGGGTTTTAGAGTTGATACTGTCCTGTGTCTAAAGATAATGATGATCAAACTGGTTTAGATTTTTTTTTTTTTATATTTTAATAAAACTCGGGTGTTTTGAAGAGTTTTTATCTAAGGACACAAAGAGTTATTCTGCATTTGTCACATTGATGAAGTTTGACTAATCAGAGCTAATGACAATGTGTTTAGACTGCCTTTTAAAGCAGGGGAATGATGGATGCAACACAGAATAAATTATTTGTTTTTCAAAAGTATACATTTCAAATACAGAATAATAGCCATCCAAATGACAGTAGAAGTTGTCTTTATTGTTTGTACAATGCTTGTTTTTGCTTTGTGTGTGTTTGCATATATAAACATATACATTTCAGCTGTACTGTAAGTACACATACATAAGAAAAGTAAAGTAAGCATCATTTTTTTTTATATTATTAAGCTTTTACATTAATTTTAAATTAGTGGGGTGTAGCTCTTATATATTTTTCTTCACATTCAGACTTTGTAATATAGCAAAATAATTTGTGTATGTTTGTGATATTTTTTTCTGACCGTTTTGATTAGGTTCATCGGCAAGTTCAAAAGTATGTTTAGCTGAGACATGCAGCATCTTCATGACGCCAGTTAAAATTCATTACATCATCAGTACATTCTTTATTTAAATTTATGTTAGTAAAAAATGTAGGAATCACCCTATAGTTGTCATGATGTTTATCTACAGCACAAATGAATGTAAACTGGGGTCCTTAGGTGAACATAGTCTATGTCTATGTCATTGAGCATTATAGCTGCCTGTGTGAAAAATGCATACATTTTACCAAAACATGTTGTAAGCAGTTCATTACACATTTTAATGTACTGTATGTATATTGATATTTTAAACAGTGCTGCAGTGTAGAATTCTGTCCTGAGAACTAAGCAACCAGATGAAATCATTAAAGACAGACACCAAAAATACAAAGTAATTCAATGCATCTTTACATCTTGTTTTCAATGTTAGGCTGACGTCTAAAGGTAAATCAGGTAAAGTCAGGTATTTAGCAAAAAATAACTTAACTAAAAAGTTTTTTTTTTTAAATAAACTACTTAAATTTGTAAAGTTGATTTATATTCATCACTAAGTGCTTTGATACACATATTAAGAGTGAGTCAAACATCAACTGAGATGCCCTAGTACTCACATGCTCAAAAGAGCAACAGTCATTTTTTAAGGTATGACTATGTATCTGTAAGAAAACTAGAAGGTGACGTTTGAAGAATGTTATATAAACAGTTTGCAGTTGTTCAAAGAAATGAGAATATAAGACTGTCATCAGTGTAGAGATATTCAACAGTGGTTTCTTAATATGACAGACATTATACTTTCCCATGCCATCATGTAAACCTTTGACATTTTCTGACATTTGTAACTATAGTATGAAACTAGTTGACATTCTTTACATTTTGGACAAAACCAAGCCATAGTAACAGCTGCTCTTCAGGAATCAATGCTTTATTTTCAGTGTTGAGTGTATGTGGATATTAAGACATAGCCCATAACAGTGAACAGACATGACAGCAGTTACAGAGCAAGAAAGACCTTGAAAGTGACATTTTATGAAACCGATCAGTATTTTAAAAGCTGTCTTCTAAAACACCATAACAGGATTGCAGGGGGAAAAGAATCAAACGTGTGCAATACACAATGCTGTTGCATTTTCTGCTAAACATCTTACACGCTAAAGAGCCACATTTGTACATATGTGCAATGGCATTTGTTTTTTCATTTCTCAGGATTGCAGAAGAAAATTTCCTTTTAATGGATGTGTAGGCTACAAATGAGCTGTTTGTGTCTGAAATTGCGATTAAATCTTGTTTACTGTATTTTTCAAAACGATCATTACACCAAAATTACTGAGAAGGCATTTCTACCAGATCAAACAACATTCATGTGTAGTACCAACATTAAGGCTCAATATCCAGTAAACAAAGCCCAGGTTACATTAGGAAACACAGTCAGATTTCTTTAAAACAATCAATAGTACCAACAATTCAAAAAATCTTATTTCAAGTTGATGACCAAAATCTGACACTTAGCAGCATTACTGGATGCTTTTGTCAGAAAATATAGTCAAGACTAACAAATTACACAAACGAGGAGATGCCAAACTTGTTTTTAATGGACTCAATAATGTTTACTGTCATTGTATTGAAGATGAAGTTGTTTCATTGTTATTAAAAATGATTTTGTTGTTTCTATGTGAAAAAATGATGAACATTCAACATCAAAACTGACGGCTACAAACGAGTCAAGATTAATAAGTTAGCTTGCCATCAGTTACGTGAGAAATAAGCAGTACTAGCATTGAAAGCTAGTGGTTTTATAAGGTTGGTCATTGTACTGCACTGTTTTTACAACTAACTTATTAGTTTTGAGGTAAAAGTGTTGTTGATCCTAAAGTGAGATGCTAATGAGCTGTTTTTTCTAACTGACAAGCTTGAATTTTTAATTTGACAAAAGATTTAAAAGAAAACAAAGAAATTTTGACAAAATATTAACAGCAGTTCTAATCACAATCCTATTTCAATACAGCCTAAAGAATGAAATGTCTAATAAGAAGAAATGTAACGGGCACTTATGAATTTAAATGCACATGGTGTAACACAATCAAATGGCAAGCTAATCAGATAAATAAATAATAAATAAGCAATAAATAGAAGTAGTAAAATATATAACTTAGAAAATCTCTGACCAACTGTGAACATAGTGATGAGTTTCTCAATTCCTGTTTCAGTAAAGTAATTGATGGGATACCACTTAGACTACCTCAATCAACAACAAAGTTTGCAGTATATTAATAGTGCATTTTAAATCTTCCCAACTCATTGCAGATGGAAATAACATAAATTATTGTCTTGCCTATTCAACAGTTTATGTAAATGCTTTGTAGTTTCATTATTACTGGCATATAGCACTTTTTCCAAATGTAAATGGCTAATGCTTGAGACTTTAACATTACTTTAACTGTATTTTACTGACGTTACTGTAAATTGTCTTGACTTGTAAAATGGGAGCTCACGGTAGATGTCTGATATGTTTGATGTCAACAGTTACATAACAACAGAGGCATGCTTCTAGAACACTGAGGTATTCTCTTTTTTGACAGAATATGTGGAATTTTACAAGCGGGCAACAGCACTTTTGCAGAATTCTTAAAGCATTCTTATATCCTTGTCTATGGGGAGGAATGAATAGAGACATTCTAGAATTCCCTCCCCCAAATCCTGATGTTTTGTTGCCATGGTGGCAAGCATAGAGAAGTATGTAAAAGTAGGGTTTTTCCACTGCAGGACATAGCGAGGAGTTCTAGGGAGCACATTAAATGTAAATGCAGCAACCATCCTGGTCCCCCCCATTGCTGTCACTGTTGTTGTTGTTTTGATCTCATGGGACACCAGTCCTGTTAACTTATGTGTTGTGAATTGATATCACAGACCTTGATATCATGAAACTGGTTTGTTCACATCATAAAATCAGTTGATCCTACAATGCCACGTAAACAGAATGCCTCAAAGGGCTCATGAGGGCGCCATACTTGTAAATGTTCCTGCAAAAGACGGCTGCTGTTACTGATTCCAAATATGTTGACTACAGCTTATGCCATATTATTAAACGTATCTTCACAAATATATAGGATAAATTTTCACTTTTTTCTCATTGCAACAGATTTATCAGGAAAAAATATATGAACACTCAAACCAAGCATAGACACACAATGCTTTTTGTCAAATCAAGTCAATCAGTCATTAATTCAGACAGTCAGAATTAGAGTCAAGCAATCATTTCTAATAATGAATCTATTACCTAAGATTTGTAAAGAATACTGTTATATGGAATCAAAATAACATTCCATGTTCAAACAATCCTAATGTACAAACAATGCACTTTGGGCTAAAAGTGGTCTATGTCTTATAAATTTTGATTTTTTTTTTGTCATATTTACAATTAAAATGTTGTATGCTTCAGCACAATTCCAGTCCTCTCCAGCTGGGCTAGCTTTAAGTTAAGTGCTTTTCTCAAGGGCTGTTAAATTGTGGCACTAAATCCACAATGGAAGTCTCTAATTATGCAATGGAATTGGAAGACATAGGTCTCTTTTAGCTCATTAGCAATTATTTTGTGTATTACATACAACACAAGAAGGCAGAACATTATAAAATTTTCTCTCACTTCATTCTCTCTACATTAATTCCTTTATGTCCCTTTGTGTCCATATTAATGCCTTTGCTCCTTTTTATGTCTCATTGACCACACCGTAGATTTAGTAAGCAGTTGTTTCTGGACAAATTTTTATCATCTCTCTTGCAGCCTTTGTTTGGTTTTGGTTTTTTCATTTTATTATTTAAAGCCTTCCTCATTAGTCTGTTTATAGACATTGAATCTCTCAAATTTGACATCTCTGAACCAGTGTTGCATAACTTTTATCTACATCCCATTCTACAATGTCTGTATGACAGCTGGAAATTATTGAGATTTTCACGTGAGCCTATCTTAAGCCTTCTTGAGACTCGTCTGCCATCAATGATTTGTTTTTAATTTTATTTTTTTATGATCTTGCCTAATAATAATCACCAAAAATATTCAAATTTGGTACTTCCCTCATGAGTTCTGGTTGGAACCCAGAATGGGAACTGAACACTTTTGACTAACTTCTTCATCTCATTTTCCACATTCACAGGGAGCAGTAGAGGCTCATGCAGAAATTCATATTATTTGACAGTGCTCACTATAACACTTCATTTAAACCATCGCTCTGTCGTCAACTTGTCTACCGCCTCCACGTCACCATCCCCCATCAACATCCAAGCCTCCATCATTGTAGGTAGCGGTAGACTTTAAAGCAATGATTGCCAGAGTCAGCCACTACAACATGTCCGTCTGAAGTCAGAGCCAGACCTTGGGGTCCATAAAGAGGGTCTGCTGATGTATTGATATAGGACAGGAAGGAGCCACTGCCATCAAACACCTGGAAATGTTGAAGATATGTATTATTTATATATATCAAAGCCTTACACAGTAGGGCTTTCATATATAAAAGTGTTTTCATGTATAAAATTTTTACCTGTATTCTGCTATTGCCCCAGTCAGCTACAATGATATTCCCATTAATATCCACCGCTACACCAGTGGGAGCATTGAACTGGCCGTTTCCTTCACCATTTGAACCAAATTTCAATACAAGCTCTCCTTCAAGTGTGAAGACCTGGCCAGAGAAATAATGATAAAGATATATTATTATTTATAATATATAATATATTATTTTAAATCCTCTGAAACCATCCTTGGACTTAACATTAAATATTTGCTTGTTTACACTATTACACTAAAACTATCCTTTAAGCTCAGTAAAATGCTGTACCTTAACAGAGTGGTTATGGAAGTCTGTCACAATGATTTCATTGTTTTTGTTCACTGCTGCAAAGTGTGGACCTTTAGGAAAGAAAAACAGGAACAAAGAAACAGGTTGTACGTTGTACAACGAACAATGCATAGCTTCAGCCACTTTTAACACTTTCAGTTCACGAGTATTTCAGAGAAAGGCAGCACTGGTCATTGTATATCTGAATATTTTTTTCACGTCTGCTGGGATGATTAAGACTTGGAAAAGAAATTTTTTTTAATCAAAATGTGCACTTTTTTGCAGTTAAAGGTTGGGGTCATCAAGTGATTTAAATGTCATAGGTTAAACTTTAAACAGAATTTCAAATGCACGCAGTTCTCAAATCAATGTTCAGACTTAGCAAGTTAATTAAACAACTGTCAACCATCACCTAAGTAGTCTAAGGAGCTTGGAAGAAAAAGCGTCTGGACTTCTTTTTCTTCCAAGCTCCTTAGACTACGATGACCTGGATGACTGAGAACCTTCACAGACATCACCTAAGTACTTTTAGTAGCGCACATAAACCTTCTGAGGTCATCAGTGATAACTACAACCCTTGCCTCAAAGCCTGTTTGGGACAAACAAGAAATGCAAGTTACAAGGTTGTTTGTTCCCTTATTGCCCAAAGTTGGGGGGGAAATGTTTTAACCCTCTCAGATCTAAGTCATCAGTAGTGATTGTCCCAATCCTTAACTTTCAGAACGTATCATTTTCAGTGTTTTGTCAGTCAGGGGACAAAAAGGTATGCAATTTAATTGCTCTAACTGACATTTACATTTCTTCTACTTTGTGCTTGTCTCCAAAACATGGAGTTAGGGCAGTGAGCTAGTACTGGTTTCATCACCAGTGATGACTCAGACTTCAGGGGGTTAAAAACATCAATGTTTTCTGTATAGTACTAACTTTTTAAAGAGTCGTTAATCTCAAGACAATCCAGAATCAAACATTTTCTCTTGATATATTTGCCTATTCTTCTTTATATATATTTATTCATAATGGACAGCCCATAGTAGATTTTTGGGAATTAAATTACGTGAAATAATATAATTTAGTCCACATTACCTGCAAACTGCTTGTCACCGTTGCCCCGGCTTCCAAACTTGGTAATAAGCTTTCCAGTCAGCTGAAAGATGAAGACAGTACAAGCTTTGTTGTCAACCACAATAACATGACCGTTTTGGTCCACAGACACACCCTTTGGTCCCATGAGTCTGCCAGAGCCAAGTTTTGCCTGGTGAACAACAAATACAAACAATAAGATTGCTGCATAAATCAACAACACAGAAGACATTAGAATGAGCAGTTTGCTTGCAATAAAGTACAATACCCCTTCAACCCCAGACATATCAGCACACATACCTTGAACTTGCCCTCACAAGAGAAAATGCTGACCCACTTATTATCGTAGTCAGCAATGATGATGTCACCACTGGGGTGCACGGCTACACCAGTTGGGCGCTGTAGCTGACCTGGTGATCGTCCTCGCACTCCAAAACGACTCTTGAATTCTCCCTCATTGGTGAAAATCTGGACATATATACATTGTTTAACTTTCAACATAAATTTTGGCATTTTTAAATGAACCCTGAAGCTTTTCGAAGACAGACCATACCTGGACACACTGATTGTTGCTGTCAGCGATCAGTATCCTACCATTGGAAGAGGCAGCTACTCCTTGAAGATTGGTGAACTCTCCTTTATTCCTTCCCTTTGTACCTGAATAGTGCAAAATATGTCTTTAAATTCTATTATACATGTAAACATAGACATTTTTTTTCATCTACAACTGAGGCACTAACCTTTGGCATGAAGCTTCAATTTGAGTTCAAGTTTCCTTGAACACACATTTGGACTAGACCTACCCCCTCAAGCACAAAATACCCATGGATTTTGTTTTCTAAACAATCAGTCCTACTTTTTAAAAATGCATCCCCTTTTGTCTAAATTTTGTTGAAAGTGAAAGGTGAAAATTCATTTTCAAGTTTTTTTCAGTTGTTTTCTTTTTATCTTAATAACTTTGTAGAAAGACTTTCTATGGGAAGGCCATTTCACATTTACCTACCTTTTGAACGAGTTGAATTGGAGATTTAAAAGACGTCGGAGTGGAATTTTATTATCAACACTAAAACTGGGCATTTCACTTTTATCATTTGAGCTGAATATCAAAGTCATCTTCAGCATGTTTTCAACAACTTTTTTCAACATGTTTTCAACAACTTTTTGCTTGTTGGATTGGTGGGATTATACAGGTAGGCAATTGTATTTTTTTATGTGTTTTTTAAAATCAGGGCACTATATGATGATATTAATTGTCCCAGACTCTGTCCTTTTTGTTCCACTGACTTTGGGTTTTTTTTATGGGAAGATTCATATTGTCTTATTTTGCTTGCTATTACAAACAAATTAGGATTATTCTAAAACAATAATTTTCATATGTGTGGTGCAATTCCAGGACAAATTTATGAAGTGTTTGAATAAAGAGAATCTAATATTAGCTGTAATGTCAAACATTAGAATTATTCTGACACAAGTCCCATCATTCTTGTGTGCTAAAACAAATAAAACCAATACTACAATACTCACAATCTAGTGAATCTGAGCTTTTAAAATTCACAATGTCATTACTTTAGTCCCTTCATAAACTGTAGCATGAAACAAGTAACAGACACTGGAATCAGCCAGATGAAAATTCCACCATGTTCAAAAAAAAAGATTCATATGATGGGGAGAGGTAAGCCCAAATTGATTGAAGCATTAAAAGGACCTTTCAGTGTCACAAAAATGACGATATATTGGCTTTAAAAAAGCAAGTGTACAATATCCTAGTATGTCTGCAAAATTCCTTTCTTCCAGGTAAATGTCTCACCGATCCTAAAAATGAGGTCATCCTCAATGGGGTTCTGAGTTTTGCGCCGTGGGGTACCAAGGGCACTGCTTGCTCTCTTTGAGCCTTTCTTTTTCTGACCAGGTGACTTTCCTCGTCTCTTTGCCCCTTCAGAGGAGCCAGTGGACGGTGTAGCATTGGCTGCAGAGTTGGTAGCCGTTGTTGTAGAGGGAGAAACCTGGAGAGACAGAAAAAAAGGAAACCCTTTACACAGTAACTATGAAGGTTATATGGTTTTTGTTTAGAAAACTTCCTACATCTTTTGCTAAAGTCGATGTATCAATGAATGTAGGGTAAGCTCAATAAAATAAATTTAGGTTTTCAAGTTTAATGTAAATGGAAAGATAAATGTGTTCCATAACTAATTGCTTAAATCATGTTGCTTGAATCATTGTTGCTCAAGAACTCTGACTTTCAAAAGACAAGCAATTCGTCAACAATATGAGCTTTTCTGTCTTGTGTTAGGAAGTTAGCACAAAGTTTAGCAGAGAGATTGGGCATTCTTCAATGCAAGTTTTGTTTGATGAAAAGAGAATTAACAAGCTCTTAGGTTTAGGTAAAACTACTTGACTAGGCCTTAATAACAATAATTAAAAAGTAAGTGAGTGTCAGATCCCTTTCAGTAATGTCATAAACTTATCTTTCAGGTCCTTTGTTTCAGGTCCTGATGTCCAGTGTCCTTTAGCACAGATGGTAAAGGACACTTTGGACATGAATGAGCGGTGCCATTGGCTATGACAAAATAGCACTGCTTGACACTCCAAGGACAAAAGTGGGCTGTTGGTGTATATCACAGTTGATATTACAGGAATTTAGACATTATTTGCCAAATGGACAGTAGAAATGTACTTATATTGAAAGAAAGCTCCACCTACATCTAGTTCAGCCTCTAGGGTCTTGGTGACAGTCAGTTTGAAGGGACTTCCTTTGATGTGCTGGTCATACAAACGGAGAGCCAGTGAGAAGTCACCCTCCTTTGGCACCGTGTACACAAATTCATATGTCCCGTTCTTGTGGTCCACTATCTCACCATCTACTATGCTGCCGTCTGGTGTGAATACCTGCATGAACAGATGATAATGTTTTGTCACTGTTTGTATTGAAGTGTGAACACAGAGTAGTATTTTATTTTATGGAGTTTGAGTGTAGAATGAACCTCAGCAGAGAGGATCGCATTTCCACTTTTGCAGGCTCCCCCTGACTTGTCTCTTGTTACAATGGTAACAGAGGCAGGATGCCCAACAATGCATTGCTCAAGACCTGCACCCATGGCTTCGCTCTGGCTTGCCACCGCACTGAGGACGAGAAGAAAGATGAGTGTTAATAAAATTGCATTAAATCCAAAACCACAGGGTTGAATGTGTTTCATCATCATTGAAATCCCACAAAATCCCATCCCCTTACAGACTGTGTCTGCTCCCAGACCAATAAAAGACAACCCAAAAATCAGCAGAAACCAATATAAGCATAAAAAATCACAAAGAACAATACAGTATCCACATCTGCACCAAAGATTAAAACAGTGAAATGCGGATTATTCAACATTAGGTCTCTCTCTTCCAAGTCTCTGTTAGTACATGAATTAATAATTGATCGCCATTTTTTACTCTGCCTTACAGAAACCTGGTTACAGGAGGATAATTATATTAGCTTAAATGAATCATCACCCCCGAGTTATACCAATTGTGAGAATTCTCAAAGCACGGGCTGAAGAGAGTGTGTGGCAGCTTCCGCTCCAAGTTTTAATCAACGACAGACCCAAACCTGATGGACTTGTCCACCCTAATTGGAAAACTCCAAATCCAGTTTTTTTTTCTTGTTATCTATCGTCCACCTGAGCCTTACTCAGAGTTTCTATGTGATTTCTCAGAGTTTTAATCTGATTTAGTTTTTATAATTGTGGGTGATTTTAACATGCAGATCATTTCCTAATAACATTTAAATTTACAATAATGGATTACACAGCACTGCGGAATACATTTCATTACAGTAGAAGTCTTTCTGAAAGTGCTGTAACTAGGTTTATGGATATAATTCCTCAGCTTTTATCTTCAATGCCTTATGCCAACACAGTGCAGAGCAGCTACCTAAACTCTGTACTCACAGAGTTTGTTATCTTGTTAACAGTTTTACATCTTCACTGCATATGACTCTGAATACTGTAGCTCCTCTGACAGAGAAAGACTAAAATCTGAATTAATTGACTTTTTGGTATAACTTTCAAAAATGCACCTTAAAGGAGATAGCTGATAAGCTGGGGAGCTTGATGATCTTCACTAATTTTGAAGATGACCATTTAGCCTGGAGAAACCGTTTGTTGCTCTCTAAAAAAAAGACCTTTGTAGAGCTAAAACATCTTGCTATTCATCACTAAGTGGATTCCTTTGGTATACAGTGGAGTTCATGGATCATTTTTATTTTCTTCAGAGTCAAATGTGAGGCAGTCTGTTCAACAGCAAAAGGTTGGGCCAAATTGGGTCATGCAAAAAGGCAATGATCCCAAGCACAGCAGCAAATGTACAACAGAATAGCTGAAAATGAAAAGGATCACCTCTTTACACCACTCTGAATGTAATCATTAGTTAGTATTAATCTCTGGCTCTCTTCCACAGTGTGTCTTTTCTTATCTTCCTCCTTTCACCATAAAACAGTAGCGGCAGATGGCTGACCCTCCCTAAGCCTGCTTCTGCCAGAGGTTTCTTCCTGTTAAAAGGCAGTTTTTCCTTCCCATTTCCTTCCTCTATGCTTGCTCATACAGGGTTGTCTGACTTTTGGGGTTTTTTTTCTGTTTTCTCTGTATTACTGCAGGGTCTTTACTTTACAATGTAAATTGCTTTGAGGCAGCTGTTGTTGTGATTTGGCATTAAATAAATAAAACTGAGTTGAAATTGATTTGAATTGTCTCACCTGGTTGTAACAATAGTCCCCAGGTTGTGTATGGACTTCCTCAGCCCGTCTGTCTCCATCACCAGATCCAGCTGGTCATTCTCTTCTGGCTGGCATGGCAAACCAAGACCAGCGAGCTCACCCAGCCTCTCCCACAGCTCTCGCTCCACCTGCAGGCTCGCCACACAGGGCTCTCCGGCCAGAGCCTCCTCTGCCTGGGTACAGGTGGCTGTGATGTCCCCCTCTCCCCGTAGAAGGCTGTCTATCTGGGCTTGGAGAACCTGGAGACAGAAAAGGAAAACTTTCATAAGACAGTTTCAGACTTGTTTCATTTGATGTGTTTTATTTAAAGAAGTATCCCAGTAACTGTAGAGGTTGTACTTTTACCAAAGAATCAAAGGCAAAATTAAACAAACTCTGTTTACCCCCAAAAAGTTGATTCTGTTCATCTGGATGTAGCGTTTTCAGTAGAAGAAACATTTCGTCACTCATCCAAGTGACTTCTTCAGTCTCAGCTGACTGCAGGTTTCCCCAATCTTATAAACAGTATATTTGCATA
>VUQG01041134.1:0-18679 GCA_015106755.1 Etia nguti | reverse complement strand
CTGAGGATGTCAGACAAATTCTTCACCCACTTGTCCACATCCTCAGTGTCGCATCCTTGTCTCTTCTGGCCACTGAGGACACTCTCCGTATTTTGCGGTGGTTTCCGATGTACAACAAGTAAGTCAAACTTCCTTTGTTGCCTGGTCTTAGACTTCTTGTGCTGTGCTAGACGAGCCTTCTCAGTAAAGTCAAACACCTTTTTAAGAGTATTCTCATCTAAAAGCATTGTCAGTCTCTGTCGGATCCGCTCCTCTTGAGATTTTAGCATGTCGATGGTAAAATTTGTTTGCCTCACCCGTTCATTAAGCAACTGATGCTGTGCCTTCTGGAGGATTTTTGTTGCCCGGAAGCCTTTAACTGAAGAGCTCATTTGCAGACTTTTAGGAGTAATCCTGTTTTGTCGGCATCTGAGGCTGAATCTCAGGTGGTTCCTGTAGTCCGCCATCTTACGTGCTGTTTGCTCATACTGACGTACAAGCTTTTGGCAGTCCTTGCCAAAGTGGGTTAAAACGTCTTGATGCATTCTCAATCATCCAGGAAAGTAAATCTCCAAAAGTTGATTCTGTTCATCTGGACGTAGCGTTTTGTGGGAGAAACGTTTCGTCACTCATCCAAGTGACTTCTTCAGTCTCAGCTGACTGCAGGTTTCCCCAATCTTATAAACAGTACATTTGCATAACGACTGAAAGATGGCGAAAGATGTACCGCTACGTCCAGATGAACAGAATCAACTTTTGGAGATTTACTTTCCTGGATGATTGAGAATGCATCAAGATATCTTGAACATGCTAAAAGTCATATACAGGTTTTAGATGGACAAACGCTTCCATCCAGGTGTCTTTTTCAGGGATGGCCTTGCATATTTAAGCAAGATAATACTAAAACGCATGCTAATTTAATTACAACAGCATAGCTTCATAGTAGAAGAGTGCTGAATCAGCCTCCCTGCAGTCCGGATCTTTTCCCAGTTGAAAACATTTGACATTTCATTTCTTAAAATGATACATGTTCTCAATTGATCATTTGATAAGTTTTTCATGTTCAAAATTCCAATCAAGAATAAATTATGTATGGCATCGCACGGGAAAACACACAGCATATCTTGATGCCAACTTTTCAAAGAGAAGGAGTGTTTCAAGCAGCTGCAGGAGAACAATTAATGGGTTAAGAATGTCTAATACAGAGACACACACAGAGACATATGTTTGGTTAGTGTTAGTCAGGCCTACCAGTTGTAAAGGCTGTGGAAGCCTTACCACTGTGATCCAGCACAAAGTCGTCTTGGGCATAGCGAAACTTCTCTGGTCCGCACGCTATGAAGACATCATCATCCCCGAAGAAGTCCTGTAGGCAGGTAATCTGAAGACAAAAGAGTAAATATTAAGGAGTGATGAAAAATGCAGATATCAAATTTTTCAGGTCTAAATCCTCATTGAAGTATTGATTTCCACACATGAAGTTATTAAACACACATTATTTAATCTGCTTTAGCCTGTGCCACTGCAAGCCACTATGCAACCCACCTTTTTCACACTATGTCTGAGTATTAAATACCTTTTCTGTTCTGTATGGGTCTTGCTGCCACTTTCCAGATATACACAACTAAAGGTCAATTATAAATGGCAGATTGAAATAACAGCGTTCTTTTGAATGCAGTGGCCCTGACTGAACAATGTTTGTATCTTGCATCAGCTGAACTCATCTAAATCTAGAAGAACTTAAGAACTGTATTGAGTAATGATTTATTACATTTATTACAGTAAAAGATACAAGATGCCTTTTAAGACAAGCTGGATTTCACTATTCATCCTGCCCAATGTGCCATTTCCAGAACCTTCATTAGCTCTAAGTTTAGTAGTAATTGTACAAAACAGAACAGGTTTTAGCTACACGTTTAACTGCAGTGCTTTTAGATGTACACACTGTGCAATCAGCTAAAAAAAAACAAAAAACAGGCCAATTAAAATCAGTCTGCATGATGCTTACAGTATGGTAAATTTGTGACTGTGCAACTGCATGTGTCACAGATACACTGAGCGTAACATCACGGCAAGGTCAAAACCTCTCCTGACACCCAGAATACTGCAGAGTTAATGCAGAGTCTTGAGAGGGAAGCAGTACAGTTCGAGGTTGTGCCGCAGGGTAATTTCTCTTCCTTCTTCTATTCTGTCTCACACCGTGGTCGTCATTTTCTCTGCAGCTCAGAGCACTTTTTGTTTTACACCCACCACCACCCACCCCTGGAGACGGAAACAGAAGCTACTTTTAAGCTACACTGAGTCGTGCCCATACACACACACACACACACACACACACACACCCCTTTTGCAAATAAGAGGTGGGGTACTGCATGGCTAAAGATTGTGGGCAGATGGATCCTCTAGAGGAGATTAGGGGTTGACACAGCAGGGAAAGTGTATTTGTGTGTGTGATGGCCGACAGAGGAACAGGTGGTCCAGAAAAGCAGGATGGCCACTGAAGAGGGTTAAAAAAAAATTATTTTTTTTAAAAAGAGATGAAAGCTGACATTAAATAAGTCAGAACTGGAGGAGGAGTAAAAACTTAGAATGATCAAAAGTGTAGTGTTTGACATAAATTCATTCACAGACCTCAGTTACTCGTGTGTTAGCAATAAGTGAGACGCACAACGTGCCTGCAATCAGACAGTCTGAGTTCAGAATGAAAAATTCAGTATCCATGACATTCTTATAGTGAATACAATTTCTTTTAATCTTTTACGCCAACTAACGACTTCTTTTACTGCAAAACTGAGGAGCAGTGCTGCTGTGGGGAAAATGTCTGCATAATTCGTGTCCATGCTTAACTGTGGCAGATTACTGAAGATTTGACATAGCTGAAGTGAATGTCATTCTTTAGACAGGCTCTCACTCAGGAATTTGGCAACTGATCCTCACACTGTACAGTATAAGCACAGACGTTAGCACCCGCCTCCTGGGAGCATCCGATGTATGTCAAAAATGGACTGTGGTGGACTACGAACTCTCACGCTTCTGCTGCATGCGGATAATAGGTAACATTTCCACTTGACCTCTGACCTTGATCCACATGGCCTGCTGTTTCCTTCGGTGTGCAGACATTATGAGTGATGACACTTTGCTGTATTTTTGCTGTGTCATTTGTTTAAGGACAACGTGAGACAGCAAAGCACAGACTGCTGAGGCGAGCAGCGAGCACCGTCCTCTGGCAGTGGAGCCACAAACTGGGATGACATCGGCAGCGAGAGGACTTTAGTGACAGCTTATAACAACAGTTTGACATTTTGTGAAACTCTGTGATGGAGACTTAGTTCATGTAAATTTTATCACCATACTCAAACCTGTTGCAGAGTCCGGTAAAGTCTTTAACCAGAGGCTATTCAGCTTAAAATGACCTTGCCAGAATTTTTCTACATCACTAATTCCCGTTTAATATCTTAAGCAAGCAAGATACACATGTCAGTGCCCTTGGAAGCTTTTGATATTATTTAAAGTGGATGGAGTGATATTTATTGATATAAACATCTTGCATCAAGGTTTTTTATTATCTTATATTAAAACTCTGATTTTCATTAACTATGTAGTACAGCTGTGTGACTGCAGCTCTTCAGATGTAAAATTACTGCCTCGCTCTGTGTAA
This sequence comes from Etia nguti, assembly GCA_015106755.1. Classification (NCBI taxonomy): domain Eukaryota; kingdom Metazoa; phylum Chordata; class Actinopteri; order Cichliformes; family Cichlidae; genus Etia; species Etia nguti. The sequence goes on along the minus strand of VUQG01041134.1, from coordinate 15,042 downwards.
GCAGCTCACTGAGACTGGCCAATTAAAATCAGCGGTTCTACTTGGTGGACTTTGTTACAGACCACAGTTAACCATCTCCTGGCTGCAGCTTCAAACACACGAGGTACAGATAAAAGATATAGATGTTCTCATTTAAATGTCATGCATGCAAATAATAAGCACATTTCACAAATATAAAACTACATCCTCACATTACATGATGCTCCATTTCACTTCTGCAAGGAGATTGGATGATAAATTACATCATAATAATCTAAAATTTCAATCTAAAATTGAAATCTGAGCTTTAATGCCCCAAGACCTACTTGTCCCATGTGCCCTCTGAGGCAATGGGCTTATTTATGAAGAAGGCAGACTGGAATATTATACATCACTGTTGAAAAGGCTCGTGGCTGCACACTCATTTGCTTTCACCCCTACGCACACCTCTCTCTGCAAGGCTAGCACTGCTGGGGCCTATGATAAAGTACTTTTCAGCTGCCCTGTGACGCCCGGGGGGAATGCAAGGGAATTGAGACAAATTGTGGCTGTATGGATAAATTTTAAACAGGCATAAAAAGAAGAGGTCAAGTGGTTAAGAACTTAAGTTAAAGAGCAAAGTCTATGAACGGAGGTTGTGTTCTGTTTTTGTTTTGATTTTCTTTTTTAACTTGAAAGCAGTTTAGAAATGCACAGTTTGCAATTTATTAAAAAGTGACTGACTTTATATTAAATAAGAGACCATGAAAAGTCTATTAAAGAACAGTTTTTTGATATTTTGTTTAAGACAGGGGGAACAAGGGACAGTGTATAGTTATATGATGTGAGTCAGAAACTATACAACGCCAATGTAAAGAACACCTTGCTTTATCACTTAGTGTATTATAAATCAGACCATAATTTATAAAATGAAGTTCATGTTTACTGGGGTAATAAAACAGGAGAGAACTCAGTTAATTTCCTCACAGACTTCAAAATAACTTTTTTTTTTTTTCAACCAGTTTAAGTTTAAGGCAGTCCTGCACTGATTTTACTTTCAGACCCTTCAACCATCATAACACATTATGATTATGTATAGAGTTACGTGTATACATGTTTGGACTTTAAAACTTTCTTCACCACAGTGATTGATATAAATCTGAAAATCTGCATTTCAAGGGGTTTTACAAAAGTATTTCATACACTTCTAGGACTTACAGGTGTTTTATACATCGTCTCCCATTACCAGTGGTTCATAAGTAACTCGACAATTCACTGACAAACTGTTCCCTTGTAATGTACCAAAATAAACTAGTTTATTCCAAGTGCTGTACTTTAATCTGGTGTTTTTTTTACTGGAACTCTCACTATGAGGTCTAAAAAGACATCACTGCAAGTAAAGGAGGCCATCATTAGGCTGAAAAACCAAAATAAACCAATCAGAGAGATAGCAAAAACTTTAGGGAGTGGTCAGATCTACAATCTAAAACATGCTTAAAAAGAAGGCATGCACTGGCCAGTTTAGAGGCCTGGAAGATCCCAGACGACAGCTAAAGTGGATGATTGCAGAATTCTTTCCTTGGTTAACAAAAATTCCTTTGCAAAGTTTACCCAAGTCAATGATCTTGATGGGATATCACTTTCGAAGCCTACAATCAACAAACGCCTTCATGAATTGAAATAAACAGGTTTTACTGTAAGGTTGTTAAGGCCAGATTAGACTTTGTCTGAAAACAATAATAAAAAAGCCAAGCACAGTTCTCGAAAAAAAATCATTGTACAGGTGAAAACACGATTAACTTTTACCAGCATGATGGGAAGGGAAAAGTATGGCGAGGGAGAGAAACAGCTCATTACCTGAAGCATACCACATCATCTGTGAAAAATGGCAGAGGCAATGTTATGGCGTGTATAGCTGCCAGTGGAACCAGGGCACTAGATTTAGATAGAAGTACCAGGATGAACTGTGACATGTACAGGGCCATACTCTCTGCTCAGATTCAGCCAAATACTGCAAAACTGATCTGACAGTGCGAATGGATGATAACCCAAAGCGTACTGCAAAAGCAACCTAAGAGCTTCTTAAGGCAAAGAAATGTGATATTCTTCAATGGTAAAGCCATTCACCTGATCTCGACCCAACAGAGCATGCATGAAGACAAAACTGAATGCAGAAAGACTCAAAAAGAAACAATCGAAGGTGGCTGCAGTAAACACCTAGAAGAGCATCTCAAAGCAGGAAACAGTGTTTGGTCATGTCCAGATTTGGGGGGGTGGTCCTAATTTCTGAACAGTTAATGCAATACATTTGATAAACTCCTTGAATTTAATTCAATCTGCACCTCAGTGACATAATGACTTGATTGTTTTTAAAGTCCTCTGTGGCGGTGTACAAATGTAAAATTACAGGACATCCATCCACAGTTTAACAGAAGGGAATACTAGAAGGTAACACAAAATTGCTTAAACTAAAGCCAACCAGCAGCTTGCTTCAGTGATGCAGAGGCTGACATGAGGATGTGTGTATGCAGTAACATCACAGCGGGATGTCATTACCAAAGCACACTTCTACGAAGACCCAGGTGTTGTAATCATATGAAAAAAACTGCACAGAGTGGCCTGAAGATGAGACAGAAAAGCAAGCAATTTACTGACATTAGTAAAAAAAAAAAAAACACCAGTCATATTAATCCAATCAGCTGCTCCCTCCTCTGCCTGAGTCTCCTGCTGTTCTAGCGTCTTACTGCAGTGCCTGATGTCAGCATTACTTATCTGTTGAATTTCTGTTTCTTATACACGATATTTCTCACTGAAGTCTAAAGTGCTAAATATTAAAGCTTAAATGCATTTCATATCACATTGTAAAGCAGGACTAACAAGCTGAGTATGTTTACACATGGGATTCGTTCTTAAACACAAGGAAAATTTTGGAATCGAGAAGTGAAGAGCATAAACGTCAGACTACATTGACCATATTTGCCTTTGCTCTTGTCAGCCACTGCCAGGATAAACAGCCAATGGCCGTCTACTGCCAGCACTGTCCTGTAGGGCCTGTCTTGGCCAATCAGTGAAGTGAACTGTTTTCAGGGTTCTGTATTGGCTGGGTGACATGACTTGAGGGTAAACTTGGTTTACCCTCCAAGATGGGACACTCCCCCTCCTCCCAAATGTCTGACCTTCTCTTACCCTCACCATCAGTCTGTGTCCTCCGTCCTGCCTGCTGTATTTTCTGCCCGGCTAAGCTCGGCAACAGCAGAAATACGTGCCAAGGGCTTAACATGTGTGGATAATTCAAATACAATAACAAGCGAACAGTCTTGATTTTCAAGGCATCCAAAAGGGTTTTAAAGCAGGGAGGGAGAATTGTCTTCTCTTGTTTTTACAGAACATAAAAACAACTGAAACAGAAAATCAGCAATGAACAAAATACACGCACGCAAAAAACAATTTAAAAAAAAGGTAAAGGACACCTATAATCACTCCGTACTTATATGTAAACCCCATTTACCCACAGACCTTGCCTAAATTCTCACTTAGAGTGTTACTTACTTAAGAATTTGCTGATAAGTAGATGCCCATTAAGTTTGTCAGGGGGATGTCTGAGCTAAAGCCAGCCCAGTTATTAACACTGTTTGAACTCTTACTCAGACAGAGGCAGCTCCCTGAGACAGTTTAATTCCTCTGGATTAGAGCAGTGAATCTCAGACACGTGTAACAGGCAGCACAAGCAGCGTGAAAATGAGCGATGAGAAACCTAAGCCCATCATTAACTCGCGCAAAAAGTGATATAGCAGGGTGACAAATGAAAGTTGAAAGAGAGAAACGAAAAAACAAAACAAACCAAAGTGAAGTATTAAGGAGCTGGGCCACTACATGCTGCCAGAACAGCTTTAATGCATTTAAATCACACAGAACACATTTGTATTGATTTGCAATGATCAGTCCTCAAAAAGAACAAGTGGATCTGAACCACTGGCAGGAAAATTTAATCTATAACTCATTTGGGATGGGACAAGGACTCAGGTTTTTCAAGTAGGATTTCATTCATTCATGAGACAAAATGTTAGGTATTTCAATCTTACAGCTTATTTTTTCCATCCATCCATTTGCTTCCACTTATCCTTTTCAGGGTCGCGGGGGGCGCTGGAGCCTATCCCAGCTGTCATAGGGCGAGAGGCGGGGTACACCCTGGACAGGTCGCCAGTCTGTCGCAGGGCTAACACAAAGAGACACAGACAATCATTCGCACTCACATTCACTCCCACGGGCAATTTAGGTTAATTGATTAACCTATCCCCACTAACTGCATGTCTTTGGACTGTGGGAGGAAGCCGAAGTACCCGGGGACACGGGGAGAACATGCAAACTCCACACAGAAAGACCCCGGCCTGATGGTGGAATTGAACTCAGGACCTTCTTGCTGTGCGGCAACAGTGCTAACCACCGTGCCGCATATATTTTTTGTTCCTCTGAAATTCAAGAGTTTTGAATTTATGTGGATGTCATATGAGATTAATGACCCTGTTAATATTTACATAGGCATGTACTAGTATAATAAATATACCAGCAGAAAGAAAGACAGTGTGTGGGAGTTGTGCTTAATTGTTTTTATGACGTCTTTCTCGCTCATTCAGGTGTGCAGAGATTTCACACTTAAAGACAAAAGCAGCACAGTACCCATTGAAGTCATTTGTAGAGCAGTTCAGAGAAACTCCAGCAGCCTGCAACATTTTGCCCTATCACACATTAGACAGCTGTCTGGCTTACCGTCTTCCTCTCTTCCAAGAGATATTTGCACAAAGAGCCTCATAATCACATAACTTCAGGCTGTCTAAATGTACCTTAGTGCTCCACTCTATATGCAAAAAGAGCTATGCGAGTAAAATGGAAACATTGTCCAAACATCCAAACACAATGGTTCAAAAGAGCCCCTCCTGATTACCCTTCAGAATTGCTGAGGGGCTAAGAGATGCTGGTTGCCAGTTAACATATCCTGAGTTTTAAATGAATAATAAATCAGTAAGAGTGCTACATTTAGACTGGCTTTAAGGACCGGCCCAAAATATTAACAATGAAATCCCAGCACAAGTCCAAAAGCTCCAAGCACTCTTAAGCCGATGAAAGAAAAGCCTTTAACATCCAGAACAAGCACAGACTTCAGTCGCCTGGTTGACTTGGACAACTGATCTGTCCTCAGACACTCAGCTAAAACTTGCTGTGACTCTCTTTGCGTGATTAAACTCGAGCAGACAAACAGTGTGAGCTGTGATGTGTGATGATGCCTAACCATATCATGATGTCAGCTCCTCCTGGGGGAGCGAACGGCCCGCTGCAAAGAATGGACGAGGGCCAGGCTTCACAAATAAAACAAAAACAAGCAGTTGAAATCACACAACACACAATGGATGCACTCCCCCTCTATGGCCTCCACACGCTTTGCACAGCTGACAGCCCGTCCCCTCCGCCCCCCACCCACCACCCCCAGCCAGCACCCCGGCTCTCTGTCGTCTGGCAGCCTTTTGTTTTCCCGCTTGTTCAGTCAGTCCTTGTGAAACATGGAACAGGTACTTTGGTGTCATAACTGCAGTGACCGTGTTACAAGTTGTTACGAAAGATGGGAAAAAAGATTGATTCCGAGTTTCCAAATAGATGTTAAGTTATGCCAAAGCTTCATGTTTGTCTATCAGTGCCAGCTTTGTTTACTCAAAAGTCAAGTCAAATCTCCTTGCAAACAGGAAAGCCGATACAATTCTTGGCACATTTTCCCCAAATGAAAAACTGGAACACGTTTTAATGAAGCCTCGTCTTAGTCTGGTTTACACCAAAAATGAACGGCCACTAAAGATGCACAGAGAAACTAAATTCAACTAAACAGCTCAAATATCGTCAATTAAGAAGACAACAAAAGTGCAGCATAACAAAATACAAAATGAAAGAAAAACCATTGAAATGCTGTTTTATTAAGAGGCTGCCTGTTTTCAGCGTGCTAATAATCTACAGTCTGTACACTGTGGGGCAAACTGCTCTAAATTCTACTTTAAAAAAGCAAACTGAGCAAGTAGCCTTCTTCCATGATGAAAGAACAGACATGCAATCCACAAAACTGACAAAAAAAATCTGATTTACTAGCAATATAATTGGAATATTCTTAATATTAATATTAAGAACACTGAAACATACATAAACTTCTTATTTTCTAGTAAGGAGTTGGCAAATAAAAGCATAATTCAAACAACATATTGCCGAGCCTAGCAGAGAACACTCCGTTGGATGGTGTCAGTGCACTGGCGTCAGATGGTGCTGTATGCTAATGACAGTACAGAACAATGGGTGGCCATGCAAATTTCATGGCTGTTGACCCAAATGACGGTGTTTAATCCAGACTGCGCTCTGACAACAGCTCAAGCCTGACAATCAGATGAAACCCTTGTGTGGCCTTGCTTCTAGCTAGTCGGAGAGATGGAGGCAGTCTTGTTAATCTATCTCTAACCGCAGCATGTTTCACTGTCTCGCCAGGAGGATGTGCAAACAACAAGATATCAGCACCTTCAATGTGACAACTGGGTGAGAAGAATTCGGACAGCTTAATGAATGCAAACCCTTTAACTGCTGGCACAAGATAGCGGAGCAGCACGGCAAGACCTGGGCTGCTGGGATAATGGGGACAGGAGGCCATCATCATTAAGACCATGTCATTCGAGATGATGCCAAAGTGCATCAGCGTCACAGTAACCACATATATGTATATGCACCAAAACCCAACAGTGCATGAATGCACTTTTTCTATATGTGGCACAAACAGAGCAACTATTTGGAAAGTTGTGAGCAATTTTCACAGAGGAAGAACTCTTAACTTAATATTGAGGACAACACTGACATTTTTATGGAGTGCGCTGCAGTCGAGGAACTACATTTCTTTTTATGTCCAAAACAGCTGGTTACCAGAAACCCGATCTTTGTTGCCAAAGCTCTGGAAAGATATAAAAGGGGAAATAAACCTGAAAGGAAAAGGAAATTTTCATTGCTGCATTCAAGATATCAGTAGAACCTGCCTGTTGGGAAAAAGTAATCATCATAGTAGTTGTCACCTATTTACCGCCTCTGACTTTATTAATTTTATTTCTCCCTGGTTTTTTTTTGTTGCCTTTGCTTCCTAATGTACTGAACTGCATATACTAACAATTGCTCCAGGGTGTAGAAATTAAGTTGCACTGGCATGAATTAAATGCACACCTACAGAAATAAAGCTGGATTTGTTTATTTTTTATTACAGTAATTTGTGTCTCCTTTTGCATAGCTCTATTTTCCCCTCATAAACTTTGCACCTTTTTACATACTACATCTTTTATGAATTACAAAATATAAATTGTACGTCGTTCGTGTCTGTTAGCGACAAAAATACACAGATTTGTGTTTTGCTGGCATAAACAGGGAAATATCCTTACAAATGTTCAATACAGAAATAGATGTTGGAATGAAGTATTTCTGTATACTTTCTCTTCACAGGGAGTATACTTCATATTAAATATCTTCATATTTAAAACAAACAAACAAACAAAAAGTGCAGTAAGGAGGGAAAAAAAACTGTTGTGCATAATTTGGTTTAGTCTGCTGGGAGACGTCCCAGACTGTGAGCCTGCTGCTCTTGCACAGCCTCACATCAAATTCTTTGTGCCCTGATAAACTGCAGCAGAGCTGAAGGCCTACAAGTGACCTTCAGTTGTTGTCATGCACACTACTGTAAAAATGCTGGAGCTCTAATGCACTTAACGGTTAAGGAAAGCCAATTTTTACCCGTCAATTTATAGAATTTATGCTGCGTGGTTGCTCTTATAGGTTTTTAAAGCTATAAGCCGTCTTCTCCATCTTTAGATTTTTATGGATGAATGCAGGATCCTCTGCATCCCATTAGTTAGTGCAAACATGTAAAGAAAGTAAGACATTGCATTTGAGCCGACTGTTTAGTTACCAGTGCTCCCATTTCCTCTCCCGCTCCTCAGGTTACTGTGTGTACTGACTGACAGGGGCTTTAAAGATTTTAGAGAGACAAGCATTTGAGTAGTCTAAGGGACATGGTTCTGTTTTCAGTCTCTCGATAATGAGAAGACAAACTGTTATCCTACAAACATCATTAAAAGAAGCATTAAAGGCAAATGCATTTTAGGATTTCTATCATTTTCCATGTGCACGGGCAGATATTTTTGGAAAAGGGAAATATATACATATATATCATTACAGAACGCAGATTCCAGTTATCTTTCCACTAATGGAAATCACCTCACTGACTCCAGGTACGATACAAAGGATTTTAAAACTAATTCTGTGTTAGTTGACAAACCGGCTCATCGTCTATAACTCAGACAGACCTCAAAGGTCATCAGGTTCAGATCTTTTAACTGTCAACCCAGAATCAGATCCAAGTGATCTTTCAGTTATTGTGGTCTGGAACAAGCTGCTTGCTGATCTGAGATCAACTGTAAGTGCATTCAGAAACAGACTTAAAACCTCTTTATTCACCCAGGTTTACACTTATCAGGTGATGCTGATTTGATTTTGTTTTCTTCTTAAGCACCGTGAGCCAACATGCAATGAAATGTGCTATATAAATAAAGTAGCTATTGTTATTACTGTTCATTAAAATTTCATACATATTGCTTTTCAGTAAGACCAAGAGCACAATGGCTATTTCAATGATATACTCTCACTGATCACTTTATTAGGTACACTTTGCTGGTACCATGTTAAGACTGACATGGCAGCATCACACCGATTCTGCAGGTTTATTAGCTGGACATCCTTAATGTGAGTCTCCTGTTCAACCACATCCCAAAAGTGCGCTATTGGATTGAGATCCGATGACTGCCGAGGCCATTTGAGTACAGTGACCTCACTGTCACGTTCAATAAACCAGTTTGAGATTATTTGACCTTTGTGACATGGTGCGTTATCCTGCTGGAAGCAGCCATCCAAAGATGGGTACACTGTGGCCATAAAGGGATGGACATATCAGCAACAACACTCAGGTAGGCTGTGGTGTTTAAATAACGCTCGGCTGGTATTAAGAGGCCCAAGGTTTTGGTTAACCTGTGTGAACTGTAGTCTCAGTTTCCCTTTCTTAGCTGACAAGAATGGCACCTAGTGTGGTCTTCTGCTGCTGTCGCCCATCTGCTTATCCATTTAGAGATGCTCTTCTGCATGCCTTGGTTCGTAAATGTATAGAGGCCTACACCTGTGAACATTATAGTTTGGATATAATGGAATTAATTTTGTGTGGTCAAGAAAATCTCAGAACACGTTGAACAACTTTTAGAACTAAGACCTTTTAATAATAGGCGGTTGTGACTTCACACTTCTTTAGTTTTTAAAAATATAATCTGGCACTGAATCTGCCCTGAAACTTTGCAAATGACAGATAAAATGTAATCGATTGTTCACTCACGACAAAAACAGATTTTTTCCCCCTGTGGAAAAATTGGATTTCTCACCCATTGATCACTAATGCTTTAATAGCTGTGCCACACCCTGGCAGCGTTTCCTCACTTATCATGTGTCAGGGTCACATAGGGTTGAAGGCCACATCGGGTAAAGGCAGGGAAAAACTCTGGACTGAACCTGAAATCACAATAGTGCCGATCACATCAGACAGTGCTCTGTGCTTCATTAACTCTTCACAGTTTAGCATTTGAAGTGGGTATAACCAAGACAGCCACAGGTTAACCCCACCGCTGCCTGATGTGTGTAGTTAATATTTAAATATACAATGAAGGCAACAAATATTTCCTGAACCAATATGGGCCACTCCACTGAATCGTGAATGTGAAAATATTTTGTATATTGCGGGGGTAGCTGAGTAGGTAGAGTGGTTGCCCCATGATTGGAAGGTCGGGGGTTCGAAACCACCAATAGGGGTAACCTGAGGTACCCTAGGGCAAGGTACCGTCTCTACACACTGCTCCCTGGGCGCTGGATTGGTAGCTGCCCACTGCTTCACTGAGTGAATGGGTTAAATGCAGAGGACTACAAAATTTTCCACGTGTGGGACTATAAGGGGTATAAAATAAAATTCACTCCCACCTGGTGGGACAGACCACATACTGTGTGAAATTTGGCAAAGGAATTTGTGGAATTTCTTGCCTTTCTGCTCCAGCCGAAGGAGATGTACAGTGTCTCTGCTGCTGGATGAGTCAAAGGGTGCAAAGAAACTGTTCAAAATGTCACAGTTGGCTAACCTGAAGGTTACTGTGTTAACAGTCTGTTATACTCCTGATGCATCTTCACATATTTTGTGGGTTGTTATTGTGGAAGTCCTCCTCAATGCGCTGTTTGTGTATGTACTTTGCCTGCTGGATTTGTTTTTTCAGCTCTTTCCAGGCCCTGGTATAAGCCAGCCTATCACTTGAGCTGTACTGTCCAACCAAGGTTTCTGATTTGGGAAAAAAAACCTTGGTAGTCTTTGTGGGAAGGACAGCATCTGTACAGAACTGCCTAACCCTCAGCCACGATCAGGATGGAGCAGAACTCCCTAACCATTTTGAATTGTTTGCATTTTGCTGCCAAGTATTCTAGGTCAGGAGAGGGTATGCACCAATAATGTTCATAGCTGTTCACCAGGAGTTGTTTATGTAGAGCGCCAGACCTCCACCATTTAACCAAAGCTGCAGTCCCATCTGCCCAGAACAGAAAGCACCCTTCTAGCTCCACCGCAGCATCCGGCATGTTGTTATTTAGCCAGGTCTCGGTAAACATCGCCACAAAGCTGTCCATCCTGCATGAGATGATCCCCAGCGAAAGCTAGTCTATTTTGTTGGAGAGTGACTGGGCATTAACGAGGAAGGGACTGGGAAGAACCAGTCTGTGTGGGTTAGCATGTAGCAGAGCATGCAGGGCGCTGCTCTTACCCTGCTTTTGTTTGTGATGTCTCCTCTGTCTCCTAAGCCACAGATGGGGATTGGTGACAGCCCCGGTTTGTATCTCTGGTGGAATAAAATCCACCTTTGGGGATGTAAACAGTCCATAAACTTCCCCAGTGTACCTTCCATACTTTATTGCAGCTGTTTAATGAGCATGCATTTTAACAAATCAAGTCATTGCTTATTGACACACAAATAAAAAGCAACAGTGGTAGTATTTTCACTGTTGTTCTGTTTGAGCAGAGGGCAATTACACTCATGAGAAGAAGTTTTCGGAAATCTGCATATACACCCACGTTCAAAAGAACAATCATGCTTGCAGTTAATGTTTAATGTTGCAGTTAATGTTTTCATGGCTGTTTGGATTATAGGATTTATTACTTCTGATAGCTCTGTATTCTCTAAATAAAAGGTTTTCATTAAAAACAAAAACTGTAAAATTTAAACAAAAAAATACAGGCACATACCTCACCTCCCAGCCACCTCACACAGCAAAAATGCTTACTGTCACCTCTGTTCATTTTAGAAGTCAGCACAGTAGTTATTGCTACCTTACCCAGAGTAAATTAACCAGCCAGGCACCCCTTCTCCATCTTCTACTCCAAGACAAGCTCATGTAAGCGTTTACGAGCCATCAAGCCATTACCTCAAATCTTAAAATCCCGGTATGCGTCACTGTCAGAGCTTCAGTTCAGAGTCAAGCCAAATCACTACCTGATCGAGGGTTTCCCTCATTCATCTATCAAGGTCTTTCATTGTCCAAAATTTCCTTTGATCTCTTCTCCCGCCATTCCTTCCTAATTTTCCGAGCTCATCCACTCCACTCTATGGAATCCTTGACCACTTTATTGAGGCCATGGGCCGCTTATCTTTTCTAGCCTGCCTACCAGTTATATTACTGCAGAGGTCTTTGACCTTTGTAACGCACAGTTATTACTGCATCTAGGAGATGCCTTCTTTCTTTCTGTTCGTTCCCATTTTCGTGCCCCACCCTCCTTCCCCTTTTTCACTTCTTTCACTTCTTCTATTTCAATGTTTCAGGAAGCCTCGCTTTACCCATCACTACCAAATATAGAGCAACCAAGGGAATAATCCTACTGCTGCCACCAGATATAACTTGAGGGTTTGTTATGTGGTTTTGAATCTAAACAGCAAGTTGGAGGCAGCTAACTTTCTTAGCAGCACCTTTACTCTCAGCACATTTACTCTCATACAAAACATGTAATCATCAATTTTATTATTTTAGGGTCTACCTTACAATATAAAGCACCTTGAGGAAACTGTTGTTCTGATTTGAAACTCTATAAATAAAATTGAACTGAAATCAAATATAAATCAAATTGATCACGATAGTGACTCTACAGTTGTCATGGTCCTGGGTCTATGACCCAGTGTTTATGTGTTTGTAATTTTGATCCTGGTTTATTTAATATTCTGAAGTTAAGATTGTGTTCCAGGTTTTGGTTCTTTCTATAATTGTAATTTCATTATGCTTATTGTAGTGGGGGTGTGGTTGGTGGGTCAGTTGAGGGGAGGGGTTGGGCAGCGGTTTAGAAGGGAGTGCTTACGGGAGGCTGGAGGCCACAGCTGTTTCTATCTTTTCTCTCTATTCTCAGTAATATCTCAGGTCCTGAGAGGAGGTATGTGTGGCAGATACAGAGTACAGAGCACGAGCCAAGCAACACAACTTCTGAGTAGCTGAAAAGCTACCCCTAGTTAACGTGCATGAACTGAAGCAGTAAATAAAATATTGTTATGTATGGGTCTTGCATTCACACTTAGTATTTATATTTTAGGCTCTTAGTTTGGTTACATAGTTTTTATATTGGTTTTGTTCTTCATTTTTTGCTATCATGCTCCCCTGTGTTACCTGTGCCTTCTTGTGTAGTCAGTCTTGTCTCTGTGGTTGTTTCCCTTTCTGTGTGTCAAGGTTGCCTCTCTGCATTCTGTACTTCCAGTCTTACTTTGCCAGTGCCTTGTTTTGTGTACCTCATGTTCGGTTGAATTCTGTCACTTTCTGTCTTCCCTTCCTCCTTTGTTAGTTCCCTTCTATTTAGTCTATTCATGTGTATGTTCTCTTTTAATTTAGTTATTTCCCTTCCCACTTCCTTTGACTATTTCCCGTGTTTAGGCCTTTTGTGTCTCCTTGTGCAGCCAGTGGTGTCTCTCTTTACCTTTCGTCTATGTCAAGTTTGTGTGTTTTTGTCTCTGTTTCAGTGGTTACGCTTCTGTTTTATTTTGGTGGCCGGTGTATCCTGTGCATTATATTCAGTTTTGCTTTCCCTGTTAGTCCTAATTTTTCCCTGCTGTGATCCCAGACATCTCCATTTTCCTAATCACCCTCCTATGTGTATCTGTTGTCTGAGTGTCAGCTCACATTTTCCCTGGTGTCTCCTAGTTCACACCCAGTTTAGAGCTTTGTAACTTGACGTTATATATTTCTTCTGTTCTTCATGTTTTGGGTTTTATACCATCTTATCAGCCAAATAAACAGCTCACTTTTTGTTAAACTATCTTGGCTCTGCATTAAGGTCCTCTCATTCTTTGCACCCCACCCGTGACAACAGGCTTCAAGCCTGATTGCTCATCAGTTTGTTACCTGTTGATGTTCAGGGTCTGGTTGTTGGGCTTGGGTTGGCATGCACTCAGCTTTATCAGCTTTATATTTATTTGGGTTCTTGAGTAGCTTTGTGTTAGGCTCCTGTCTGTGTAGATCAGGTATCTCCAGCTCCAGTCCTCGAGAGCTACTGTCCTGCAGCTTGTAGATGCATCCTTGTTCCAACACACCTGAATCAAATGAATGGCTTTTTACGAGGCTTTTGCCAGACTTGATGGCATGCTGAAAAGGTAATTCAACCATTTGATTCAGCTGTGTTGGAGTAGGGATGCATCTAAAAGCTGCACAACAGTAGCTCTTGAGGACTGGATTTGGAGACTCCTGGTGTAGATGCTTTGGAAGATTTGAAGTTTTGTTACCAGCATAATGCGGGTGTTTTTGTCGTACAAGCACTTTGCACTTTACCATTGCACTCTAGTCCTTTTGTGCAATAAAAGTGATGTTCGTATCTCCAGATGGAATTGGGAGGGTGGTAGAGAGGGGGTTGACAAACAGACATGTTTTTTTCTTCCTGCATACTTCAGCAACAATAAGCTGATTTTAGCTCTTGTGTGGAAGGTGGAAAAGAGTACAGTGTGGATATATGCATATTTCTTCTGTACTTCATGTCCTTCTGTTGTATTTGTATTGCACAAAAGGACAAAAGGATGATGGTAAAGTGTGTCTAGGATAGAAACAACTGCCTTATACTCCTAACACAACTTTAGTTCTTTGCAAGAACGTGAACAGACGGCATGCTAACACTAAGCTAGTGAACAAATCAGAGTGATGATGAAACCAAAACCAAAGGCATTGATAAGCAGTCAACCTCTGTTTGTTCAAGTTTACATTATAATCACTGTGGTGATCACTTTGAAGTCTCTTTGGGCTGGTTTTCAACTTTGCTTTGTCATTTTGGTTTTATGTCCATACTTATGTGTTTCGGGTGAATTTACCTCTTTTAGTATATCCATGCCATCCCTAATTTAGCCTCTTTACTATTCCTTTTTCTTATGTCTTAAATGTCATTTGTTAATTATTATACACTGTTTTACTGTAATTAAGGCAGGGCTCTAGACTAACTTTTTGCCATGGTTGCACTGGTGCGCCTAACTTTTTTTCTTAGGTGCACCAGCACAAAAGTTAGGTGCACCCAAATTTTTCAACCACATCGCTTAACACCGCAGTTTTACATGTTCACTTTTTTGGGGGGAAAATTGCTGTCCATACAGACAATATTGATTTGTAAATGATTAACTAACAATCTTGTGCTTGTGCTTAAAGTGCTTTGGCACTCTTTGGCAATAATGTAGACAATGTTAAACTTAATCATCACATCGGCCTCCTCTGACGACCTGTTTGCTGCTGCCTGCCACTGAAAGGCAGTGGGGAGAGGGGACACTTGGGCAGTGCATTTATCACGACATATAATGTGTTTTCTGGATACACTGTGCTTTTTCAATGTTCAGAGGGTGATGGCTCCGTGTCAGAGCACTGGCTATGAATTTCAGATGGATCACGCCTTAACTTAACAAAAAAGTTATCAATCTTTCTTTTCATCTTTTCTTATTACCCACA
>VUQG01041132.1:0-18814 GCA_015106755.1 Etia nguti | reverse complement strand
TTAGGAGTTTAACAGCCGAGTTCTTGGAGGTGCAGTCATTAGTGTAGAGGGAGAACAATAGTGGTGAGAGGACACATCCTTGAGGGGCACCAGTACTGAGGGACCGAGTTTCAGAGGTGATCTATATATATATATATATATATATATATATATATATATATATATATATATATATATATATATATATATATATATATATATATATATGTATGTATATATATATATATATATGTATATATATATATGTATGTATGTATGTATGGATGTGTATAAGAATTATTTATATGTGCTCATATTGTAGCACCAAGGTTTACTTTAACCGCTTCCAAATGTTTTGTTGCTCATTTGCAGCAGCAGTAATTCTGCATTTTAAGCGAACGGGCAATCAGCCCTCAGTGGATTTTGTGTGGGTGTATGCCTTCTTCAATTTCAAGAAACATGAGCATAATGGAGGTCTTCAGGTTTCAAGGAAAATAAAAAGCACAATGCAATACCTTCTCTTTGGTCTCTACAAACACCCCCCCTCCTCCCCAATCAGTTTGAAAGGAAAAACCGCTGGTGAATGACAGCGTGCAGCTTTTTTATAGTGTCTGGCTGAATTTTGATATTTTTATTTTTCAATAAAATAACTAAAAAATCCTATTGAAAGGAAATATTTTCTGCCCGCCACGAGCCTGAAGTGTAATCTCGGCGCCTGGCACATACATTTCAAGCTCTGTGTTTCTGTTAAAAGTGCTTAACCTCAGCTGCAGGAGCAGATGCTGCACACCTACATTAGCTGGTGCTGTGTGGGAGGGGTACACATTTGGCTTGTTCCCACATAAGGTGCTAGAAATTGTGGCTGTTTCACACTCACATGGGCAGCTGTTGATGACAGTTTTGAGGCTGAGAAATAAACAGGATTTGGTTTGAATAAACAGTTTTTGCAGTAACGCTTGCATTTTCTAGCAAAAAAGCGGCCTCACAAAATAATCGTTAATCATGACTTTAAATTTAAAAAAAAAAAAATAATGCAGTCAAATGAAATATAATTGTTATGTTCAGATTGCTCAGTTATGTCAAAATATTTCCTTGGTTGTTGTTATTTTCACAACTGCATAAAGATCCAAATGTCTACCATGTTCAGAAAAAACTAGACTTTTCCATTTAAATACTTCTTTTTTTAAATTACCAATATTAATGGCGTAAAATCTCTCAGATAGATAAGGACTTTTTTAATTTCACACTGGGGGAAATTCACTTGTTACCGCAGCACAAGTCATAAGGTATAGGTGAAAGAGAGATATATTAGAAAACAATAAAAATAGGATAAAAAACTGAAAATTTTAAAATCAGTAAAATACAATACAAGATTAATTTGTACTTTTTAATAAATTGTACTATATACATTAAAATACATCAAACTACACTAAAAGACATGTCACAGAGTCTATTCTTTAATATATGTACATAAAGTGCAGTGGGAATAATAATATATACACCTGTATTTATAGCAGGTATTTATCCTGTGCATGTATTGTACAATACAGGACCTGTGATAGCCCTCCATCCTACACAGGGGTGGTAACTCACTCCTGCTGAAGGAGCTGCTCAGTCCCTCCATTTGGGAATTAGTGAAACTCCTTACCCATGATGGGATAATTTCATACCTTACGGTATCATAACACTTTATTGATAAAGCACTTTTAAAAATAACAATAGGGCTGACCAAAGTGCTGTACAATAACAGCAAATGTAAAATAAAAAGTAACTTAAAATCTCACACTGGGTCGAAGGCCAGGAAGTAAAAGTGTGTTTTTAAAAGAGATTTAAAACAGCAAGTGAAGGAGCCTGCCTGACGTGCAATGGCTAATCGTTCCACAAGTGTGGAGCCATAACTGCGAAAGCTCTGTCACCTCTGAGTTTGTGTTGCGTCATTGGAACAAATGAAAGAATCTGGCCTGCTGGCCTAATTGAGACAAGAAATTTGGGTGCAGAAGTTTCAGATAAAATGGTCTTTCAGTCAGTGTGAGTGTCACAATATAGGTTAAATTTGGAAAAGAGAAAATTGGCCATTTTGGGAATTTTGTCTTGTGGAGTATGATGTGAGAAGATTGATAGCCATGTGTCTTTCCTGTAAATATGACATTATTTACAAGAAATATTTTCTTGACTGTTAATGGTCAGATTTTATTTTAGTAGTATAACTCAGCTAAAACACGTGAAATTGGATTTATAGTCCTTGTGACGGGAGTCCTGCTGTGAAAGACACACCCAAAGCAAAGAAACCACACAAAACTGGACCCTATGAGCCCTTCCTGTTATTTATGTCAAAAGGGAACCTGAAATTCACATGTAAGGAGATTCGCTCATGTTCAATGGCAAAGAATGTTGTTGAACCACATTTTAGTGGCTCATCACCATCACCACTGGAGGCTAACTTCACTACAGCTTGCTGGACAAATGCATGTGATGCCTGCAGTTCGGGCTTCACGTATTTAACGTACACTGGAAGTCAGTGAGGCACATTAAACATAGCTCTCTGTGCTGCTCGACCAGGTCGGCATCATCATGATTCCAAAAATAAAAAATAAAATGGGAACCGGACTCACTATCTAGAAATTGAAAAAAAAACAAACAAACCACTTCAACCTCAATTAAAACATCACCCTTATTATTTGTGTAATCTGTATCCTGTGTTTGTTGAGTCTTTTCTGTAGATTCTTGGCAGCTTTGGACATCAGCAATTCCTCTGCGATGTGCCACTTCCTGTCAAGATGAAGCCTGACATGTCAACAATGGCATGCAGGACAAAAGTTGGGATTCTTACTTTAAGGCTCTTACATTTAATTTTAAATCGCCTGTGTGTGTGTGTGTGTGCCGTAGTGCATGTTTGTGTTATGACAGAGGGAAGTGTGCTGACGTCATTGTGTTGGACTGAGACTCAGGGCATCAAAGAGCCACCGAATAAGACTCTTAGAAGAGCATCAGGAGCCATTGTCCTCCATGTCAGCTGCGTGATGGAAATCACTGTTTATGATCCCATGAAAGATGGATTTGGCAGATTTACAGGGAAGCTCCACGCATTCAGTCCAGTGAGGTCCTTGGAGCCCATGGGTATTTGGGATTTTTTCAGCAGTTCTTAAATTCTGACTCAACCAACTGCAATGAGTTGCAGTTCACAAATGACAGTAACAGAATGTATTTTTTTCCCCCAAGAAAACATTTGGCTGATAAAGCATGCAGAGGGGTCATCATGTGGACGGCCAATGGAGGGAGGAGACTGGAAACAGGACCATTCCCATTATAGGAAATGTGTGGCCAAAGAAGTTTATAAATCCTTGCTCAAGTTTACACCCAGTACACAATCGTTTCTATTCTCCTTTAATCAGAACTGCAAAGAGGAAACGTCTGGTCAGTATCTGCATCATATTGGGCTTCACTGGAAGACTTTACAAGAAATGGGATGTGAAATCAGCCAGACAGTCTGAAATAATTCAGCATTATCATCTGTCTCCTGGTAACTCAGATCTTGGACTTGCTTTAAACCCTTCGTTTTGTTTTGTTTTTGTTTTTTGTTTTGATTTTTTACTCTACTTTTCAGCACCCATGTACAGCAGCGGCTATTCCCAGGTCTCCAAGCACAGCCCACAGGCTAAAAAAACGATGCAGTACCGCTCCAACAGCAAGAGTTGTGGCTACTACATGCGCATCGTCTTCTTCTTCTCCTCACTCATTCAGTCTCTTATCATAGTTAGCCTCGTGCTCTTTCTTGTCTATGGTAAGACGCAGGACTCTGCATGCAAAGAACGCACCCAGGACCTGGAGGAGCGCTTCAGTCAACTATCCTTGGAGAATGTGGCTCTCAAGAAGCAGAGGACAAACTTGACCAATTTCCTCAATGCCACCCTGACTGCGAAGGCTCGGATCGACTTTGACCTGAGAACACTGCGTCAGCAAACCAATATTTCAATTCTGTTTTTCCAAGAATATGACCAGAAGCTGGTGAGGAACTGAGCTTTTTACCATACCTATATATTTCTTCTATGTCTACCTTTTTATGTGTTATCTAATTTAATTGGTGAATTGATGTTCCAAGCTTTCATCATTTTAGAGTAAGTAAAATTACAGATGATAGGAAAAAATAATCAATACACCTGCAATGCTTTAGCCAAGTTGATACAAAATAATAATGGTTGAAACACAGTTACAAAAGCACACAGTGTGCTTCACAGTTTGGATGAACCACACATTAAAGATAAATGTACAGGTTCAAACATACAAACACACTGTCAAATATACATTCACTCCTGCACGCACGCTTACACACACACATCAGAAAAACGAGAATAAAGAAAAGCTATAAAAACGACCTTTCATCATTCATTCAAAGCAAACCACATATTCAGCCAGGCTGAGGATGGCTGTTTCAGAGTTTAGGAGCTACACCTTCCAAACGCGTGAACACCTTTAGACTTACCAATGACTGGAGAGTCCAGCTGATGGAATAAGGTCTCAGCTGATCTGCTGTAGAGGCAGGAGGCTGGCTTTGTACCAACTGAGCATTGTTTAAATGCCACAGCTTACCTAAGTACTGCTGACCATTTCCATCTCTTCATGACCACACAATACCTATCTGCTGATGGCTAACTCAGAGGTCTACATGATATTAATGAAATTTGAAAATGAATTCTGAATTTCTCAGTGAATGGCAGCAAGATTAATTGTAATATTTGAGTGCTGGCGAGTTTTTTGTTAGCACCAGTTGGAGACAGGCTAAGGAGGACACAGAGATGCGCATGCAGTGATTTACAAAATCTGGACTGGTGGAAATTAAAGAGTGAAATAAGAGTTTCACATTATGGGGTGTCAGTAAAAGTTTGGTTTTTAGCTCTTTCTTAAGTGAAGGAAGCAAGCCTGGATGATGTGAGATTGGCATGTGACATTAAAAAAATTCAGATGTTGGCCAAAAGTAATACCAAGGTTCTTAGCACATGGTTTGAGTTTGCTGGAGAGCGGGGCCACGACACAATGACTGACCTCCTCAGAGAAGCTGTCAGGTTTAAACACCAGAACCTCAATTTTGCTGGCATTAAGATGGAAGAAATCTGAAGACATCAAATTAGTAATGGCAGTGAAGCATTTACCCAAGGTGGTTATACATGTTAAAAGGTGAACCTCTTTGATAGTTGTACCTGTATTCGAGTGGGATTTTTTATGGGCCATGCTGAATGCAGGGTTAGGTAAATGTTTGTAGATAAAATATATGAACCCCAGTGGTTAGGGTGAAGATGGTCCTTGTTTAAAAAGCTGCAAGAAGTTACGCAAGGACATAAAATTGTCCACAAAGTTGGCAGAGACAGCTGAACTTCACACCACCGAAACTGGAGATGAATCAAAATGAACATAAATCATGCTACCACTTCAGCTCAAATGGCATAATATTTCTTGCGACTGGCAAACTTGAAGTTTTAAAAATGTGTTTTTTCACTATGTTTTAGATAAAATCCCTAACACTCTGTTTTGTTTTTACTAATGTCAACAGCAACAGTTCAATACTGACCTGATCTCATGCAAACTCTTACGATCTTCCCCATGCCCCATGCCAAGTCGTAAGTATGATATTTCTTCAGTGCAAGCCCAAAAATAAATACATTCATGCATTTAATGCAGCTGTGACTTACTTTGTATATTTTTTTCTTTTTCTATTTTTTTTTTTAAAAAGTTAATACTTGTAACTGTGGGCTGGTGGTTGAACAACTGAAAGCAAGGTTTCAGCTTGTGAATTCCAACTTCACCCAGTCAGTGCAAGCCATGAAGATGGAAATGGAGGAGATTGCCAAAGAAAGGGACAACCTCAACTTGGAGACCATCAAGCTAAGGAGGGATATCGCCACAAAAGAAAAGCAGCTGCAAATCTACGAGAAGACATCCAAAGATGAGTTTTCCCAATCCTTGGGTTCGGTCTACAATGTTTCCAGGGCTTTTCTGCACAAGATCGATTCGCTCTTCCCTGCACACATTGCCTTCCAGCTCACCTGTCTGAAACAGAGGGAACACCTAGAACAGATCCGCTCCAACTGCACCAACCTGTCCAGAGAGGTGGAAGACAAGCTCCAGCGTTACATGAACACCGTGGGAAATCATGTGTCAGGCATCCAGAATGAGAACATCCGCTTGAAGGCCGAAAACTGGCGATTCTCTGAAGACTACCGCTCGTGCAGCCAGGAGCGCGCAGGCATGGTCGAGCAACACAAGCAGAACCTAGACAAACTTCAGCAGAAGCATGATCAGGACCAGGAGAGACTCCTGAGGGAAAAGAAGAGGCTAAGTGGAGAGAAAGAGGTCTTAGAAAGCACCGTCAATTATAAAGCTAAACAGATTGAGAGCCTTATGCAGCAAATCGAACTTCTCAACAAGTCCAGGGTAAGAAAGAACACCCCAGACTGATCGATATGCTACACAAGCCCCGCTTTTTTTTTTAGCTCTTTTGTGTTCTTAATCCAGATTTTATATAAACACTTGGATATTTCAGAAAAAAACACTTTACTTAGGTCTTTAATGACAAATATTTCTAATTTAATTTTCAACGGAGTCCTTTGTCCTTCCTTTGTCCTTCCAAAGCTTTAGTCAGGGGAACTCAATGCTGCAGACAGAGATTCATGCTATTATGAAATATGATCCCGTACAATTTGTCTGTATATTTTGTTGGAAATATTCCTACAAAACCATTGATAAATGCAATGATCTGCATGTGTTGATAGAGCAACTAGCTGATTTTGTGCAAAAACGTTAGCACTGCTGTTAAAGACAGCCTCTGCAGTACAGAGCAAGTGCAGGAATGCTAACATAGAAAAAAGCCCATGTCTCACCTCTTTGAGATAATGAGGTGTTATATAAGGTGGATGAGATCAAAGCAGCATGACTGGTTGTTGGAAATGATCCAGCCTCAACTCCAGCAAGTGCAGAAGATGAGGGGGGAGCGGGGTGTTGTCTGCCAGTAAAAAACTAGAGGGCAAAGAGGTGAAAGCAGGCAAGTGTTTCTGCCTCTTGTGTTAAGTGTCTGCTATTGTCTGAGGAGAAATTTCGAACCTAGATGTGAAGCTCAGTGCAGTTTTGTGATTACTGAGGAAAAATTGAGTTTATTCTTAAAACAGAACATTATTTCATTGTTTTCATATTTTCTCTTGATTCACGTTTTGTTGTGTCATACACAAATGAAAATTGAAGGCTCTATTTTCTCATGTTAAAACTGACCATCTTTTATTTTTCAGACAGGGCTTGGATTTACTGGAGCCCTGGGCCTTCAGCCAGGCACACCAGTTCATAATCGCTGGGGCTCACTTGGTGGTGTCGGATCTAGTTCTTCCTCTTCAAGCTCTACCAGTTTCGGTCAGCAGGGTAAGACAGGGTCAGTTGGAGTGTTAGGCCAAGGTTCAAGCTCCCTTGGATCATCATTTAATAAGCCTGCATCAACTCTACTGGGTGGAACTGGAGCAAGCTCCTCAAATTCACCCTTGTCCACTGGGTCAAGAGTCAGCTCTCCTGGGTCAGGACTCAACAAGCCAGGATCGACATTAACTGGGGGGGCTTTCCCAGGCTTGGGATCAGCAGAGTCAAATCCAAATCTTAGCTCAGGTGGAATAGGCTCAATTAACCCATTACTGAGTGGGAGAGGCTCTTCATCCATCGGGTCTTCCTCTGGGTCATCAGTGTTGACTCCTAACCTTAGCTCAAATCCGTTTTCATTGAATAAGCAAACATCGAATACAAGAAGCTCTGGCTTTGGATTAGGTTCATCCTCCTCCTCTTCCTCCTCCTCCTCCCCCTCCTCCTCCTCATCATCATCATCAACAAGTAAAAATACCTTTGGGTTTTCTTGGCTTGGGAACAGTAACTCAGGTCAAAGTAAGACACCAAGTGTACCAGGGAAAGGAACATCAAGTGGTACCAGTACTGGAGCTGGATCGCCATTTGGTGCAGGAAAACCCAATGGAATGACAGGTATCCCATTTAAGCATAAATAAATACATTTGTTTTTCTCTTATTTATTATTCTCATTGTCAAACATCTAAATCTATGTGATTTATAACTCATGGCGAGGTAATGATAAATCACTATTTTCTTATATTTAACAAATAGGCAACGTCGCTCAGCACATACAAAATCTACAACGCCTGATCAACCCGCCTGGCCCACAGTGAGTATTGTATTTATTCTCTGAGGATTATAAGTTATTGCAAGTATTGTAAGTTGCTGATTGCTGATTCCTCCTACATGATCAGGAGGTGAGCAACCAAGATGGCACACGGGTTCATCTTGAGCTCCTGAAGGTTCTTACCTATATTGCTGACCGAACGCCTAGCAACAGGCTAAAATGACCCCATTTAAGCATTTCTCCACCTATCTATATGCGTCTGCATCCACAAAAGCTGAATGACACATGATATATTATTACATCATCATGTTACCTAGTAACCATGTAGAAATAGGTTAAATCGTTAATGACCCTTTTTATGCATTTAAAAACCTTATAAAAGCATTGATTCATTTTCCTTTCACAGTCAACAGCACAACCAGGCCAAATAATACTGCAGACTGGGCGTGTACTAGTATTGTTATTATACTAATGTTCAAAAGATTGGCATCAGTAAGAAAATGATTCAAACACATGACCCTATATTGTGTTCTCTGCATCTGTTCCATGTATATATCAATCTGCTTAGCACTTTTTTATTTTTATTTTTGTGTTTGTCTTATAGTATGTTTCGCACAAAGTACCGCAGCAATTTCCTAATGTTATAAATCTGCTCAGCATTTGGCAATAAACCCTTTTCTGATTCTTTCTGATTCTGATTCTTCGATACTTGAATGAGGCATCAGCTTGTGTGGGTTTAATTCTGCTAAAATGGCCAAGCTAGAGCATTTTATAAGCAAATGTTCTGCTTCTTTAATCAGCATGACAATACGTCAATACGTCAGCCTCTGCTGACATGATTAATTGGCCTTTTTAGACTTTTTTTTTTTTTTTTTTAGGTAACACAATGTGCAATTCAACACCTTACCAAAAAATTTTTGATTTTGGTAAGCGGTGGGGTAAATACATAAATGTTTTAAAAATAGGTTTATAGGTTATTTTTAAATAGGTTATATCAAAATTTTCTAGAAGACCCTTGTGTATAACACAGATTATGACTAAAGTTATCCTTTAACAAAATGTTGCAGGTTTGGTGCACTTCCACTTTATATACAATACCAAATTTTTGTCTTTCTTTCTTTCTTTCTGTCTTTAGGGAGAAACAAGACCTCTCCAGAATGCTGGGTTAACCGGATCATTTTTATAATCTATTGTTATCTATTACACATGGCTTCTCATATTGAGTTCTCATATTGTCTATACATAAAAGTACTGTATAATACGCACTGCTTACGACAGGTAATGTTTCAGTATGCATGTATGAAATTCATTCCAATAACTTGCACTTTTACATTTAAAATGTGAATCTTTGTCATGCGTGTATGAATAATGGCATGTAGTATTTAGTATATAGGTTTTTTACACTGTAAATACAAAGATAAAAATAAAGGTTTTGTTTAAGCTTAAGTATGTAAACTGTGCCTCTGGTCTCCATTTCTCTGTCTCCTTGTCTTGTTCTTTATAAACAAAGCTATTTAAAATATTATCCCATTCAGATCAGGAAAGAACTGTTTGTTTCTGTGTGCGTCACCTATTGTGTAACTAATTGTCTGCAGATGACTCCCAAGCCCCTCCTGTGACAGCTTATTGGCAACATGGTTTAATCCTTCCAACATGTTTATGTTTACCTGCCAACTTGTTAGTATGGAGGCAGAGAAAAATGGTAGGAATCTTTTGACAAGCACTTAAAAACAGTGCGTAACCTCCTTACGGCAGAGAACACGGATATCCATAATCTAAATAAGATCTTAAAATACCTCCCATTGAAAAAAAAATAAACAGGTGGGAAAAGACGGAGCGATTGCTACATGATGAGTGGTCTGACCACACCCTAAACAACCTTAGACATAGCAATCAGATTTTATCTTCTATCGCCGATCACAGCCTGAATATTAATACAACAGCTTTAATACAGAAAAAAATATAAACAAAGCTACTGGTCTTGGATTAGTTTCATACAAAAGTCCATTTTATTTGGACCCCAACAGCTTCAGAGTGGAGCCAACATGGTCCAGTGGGGAAAAAACATCTTGAGAACAGACAAACATCCTGTTCAAAGAACTGTGAAAGGATGGGGACATGCTGTTAATTCAAGAATCAAAAGGGTATTTGTATTGGTGCCAATTAAATACAGCACTTAGGCTTGGGCGAGAGGGATAGGATATCCTTTGTTTAACAGTAGTGTTTTCCACATTTAGGATGTGAAGCTTACTGCAGGAGCGCCAATCAGGGTATTAAAGGTCAGATGGTTGGATGCTACTGGGAGTCTCTTTATTGGATGCAATGGGACACAGGATGTGTAAAAACTACTTACTGGAAAATTATCTTGATGATGCTGGTCCGAGCAAGTCTGTTTCCTGTCATGTCATCTCATTTTCCTGCCCCGTACATCATTTGCGTATTCTATGTGCACAGTTCACCACTGAGCATTGTCTGACTGACACAGTGGTCAATAACAACAATTGTTATGCACTTTCTATAATTTCTCATCCAGTTCAGGCTTGTCATAGGGCAAGAGGTGGGGCAGACTCTGAACAGACTACGGGGCTACAGGCTTAGTTTGAACTTTCCCACCTTACATTCTGTAAACTTGATTTAATGTTTGAACAACTCCCTGACATTTATTTTATTTATATTATTCCTTTTAACGGAACTAAAAAGAAAGTATTATAAATATGTTAACATGTCATAAACTGAACTTTACCACAGAACAATAGGATATACGAGATATACTTTCATTCGAGACACAAACAACAACATAGTAGTATGTCATTTTTTTCCTAAGTTGAAATAAACTTTATTGACAAGTAAACTGAAAAAAAGCTTTACTGTTTGGAAGTTTAGGTCTAGTAAGGTCAGGTCTGATTGTTTAAGTGTTGTGGTGAGCTGTGTCTGCTTACAATACAAAGGTCCAAAGAATACGCTGATCAACTTTATCCACACATTTAACTTGTGCACTTGTTGATGCAATACTTGTTGGCAGGAACTTGAAACTGCCAAAATCTTATGTAAGTTGTCTAAAACTGTCAAATTTGCTGTAACAAGTAAATTTCCAAAAGTGTGGGATTAAATAAAGTCAATATCTAAAATCTTACATAAGCGATGCATGTCACTTTTTTTTTTCAAGCTTTCTGTCACTTTGCCAAAACTGGACACAGTTTGAGATAAGGAGCCTATCCATACATGTCCTGTTTTTTTGTTTGTTTAGTTTTTTGGGTTTTTTTATCTTTTAAAGCCTGAAACATGAAATAATTGCCAGGAAAGGTTTATTGAACCATATGACAAATCTGTTTACAAAAATAATTAAATTTAAATGTCCATATATGACTTTTAATTTGTATCGTATTTGCTACATGTGGCTTTTTTTTTTTTTAATTGCTTTACAATGTATTGAGCAATTCATTTAGGTTTTTCAGGGGGAGAAAATCACACTGATGATGTAGAAATCTCAAAAAGTCACAAAAACCTATGTATCAAATACGATACACTAGGTGTTTAAGCTGGTCATTATTAAGGCCAGATACCTCTGGGTAAAAGCTAATCCAGCACATGGTCAGGTTAAGACTCGATAACATTCACACACTCACTGCTGGCTGTGGACTGGGGATCTTGACCCTAAGACCTTTGGTCATTACTTACAAAAATATGAGGCATTTGTGCCACAGTCTGAAGGACCACCTCCCTCTACTTCCTATAAGGCAGGAAATTGTAAGGGTGGTTATGATTACGACCTCCTTCCTCACCTGGGGCTTTAGGACTGCGACTCTTTTGTCTGTGCATGCTAATGTCCCCTTTTTTTACTGTGACTTCTAATTGCATTTCCTGTCTGTTGGGCTGTAGCTGCCGTCACATGGCTGCCCAGGATGGAAAAGACATCATGGAGCAAAACCCCTTTTTTTGTCCATCAACACTGCAGAGTCTAGAGGGGAATATGTGGCATTTTTTTTTTACATCCTTTGGAGCAACCCTGACCTTCACCTTGACTTCTTTCAGCAGAAATGTTATTTGAAGAAAGGCGAAGATTGTTTTGTTGTTAAAGACAACAGGCTGCTTTCATATAATCTTTGTTTTAACAGCTAGACCTTTATGTTTTATGAAGAAACATGGAGTGATGTCAACATGATAAAATACTCCACCTGCAACTTTTCTTTATTTTACTGCCCCACCATGAAGAGCACAATAATGCCTTACATTAAACTTTATATAGTAAAGTATGTACAGACGTGTCTGTGTGTGGCTCTTAATTTAATGAAAGTACTAAGACTGTCAGATTGTAAGTTCTGTATTTTTGTTTAATTTCATTAGGCCTGTCATAATAGCTGTAGTCTTACAGGTTGATGGTTTGATCTCTGGTTGCTTCAGTCTGCATGCGAAACTATCCTTGGGCAAGATACTGAACCCCGAGTTTCTCTATGATGCATTCATCTTAGTGTGCTGTTGGATACAAAGCACTAAGGTACAGAAAGAAGAGTTTGTATGAATATGTGAATGGGGTTTTTTATTTACTGGCTTTTATTATCCAGTTGAAAAGCTCATGGTCGGGTTCAACTTGAATTGCTAGACAGATGGAATTTCATTATGACTGATATGATGCAGAACTCACTGCTGAATCAATCGTTACCAAATGCTTGAAGCAGCACTGCAAACTGTAGCATTTTCACTACTCTACATCTCAGCTGGAATGATTGATTTCTCTGTCGAGTGCATATCAATTTAAACAACTGTTTAGTAGTTTTGCTCTAATGTTCTTTATGAACACCGTGGAAGTCAAATTTGTGCAGTTATTCAAAGGCAGACTTTGACACTTTGCACTTTAAGGCCAACACTTACCTGAAGATCCTGTGATGACATCTTCATTTTGCATCAAACAGTCTTATAATAACTATTACTTTCCAAAATCTATTTGGGTTAATGAATTACACTGAAACTAAAATTAACACGTTGCAAGTTGCAGTCTGAATTGTCCTAAATGCAAACCGCAGCAAACCGCATATGGACCAACGTTAAAGGACAAAAAAAGAGTCAAGGTAAAAGCTAACATCAGTTTGCAAAAATGCTCAACATGGAAAAGCTAAACATGGTGTAGCTGACACTGATAGAAAAATCCATTTATCCTGCATTTGATTGGCTAATGAATCAAAGTAAAATGTAGACTTGATGATAATAAAATAACTATATATCAATGTGTAGCGAAAAAGTGAAGCAGTTCGTTGACTCTGGTGTTGAGAGGCAAAAAGTAATTCAACAGAAAGTGCTGAATGGCAGAAACAGTTACTGTTGTCTGCTAGTGTATCTGCAATATGTAACAAAGGGAAGCTGTACAAACAAGAAACAAAAAGCAGGCCCACCCAAACCTGTTTACAAGAGGGTGCTGTTTATCTAATCAATTATCCCTCACATGCTGAGAACTCTATCCTACAGCAGGGAATATAGAGAAGATTATTGATCTTCCAGTCTGCTAAGGGTAACAGTAGGTGCTATATATATTTCTCTTTTGCACACCTTATAGAGGACATCATTCATCACACAAAGCTCTTGAAGTTATCACATCTGTTTGTTTTGAGCAAAGCAGAAAATAATTAAGAACAAATGGCAAACTCTTATCTTAAATTCATATGGGTACTTTTCAAAGGTTGTGCGACTCCTGGAGTTCCCCATTTAAATCATAAAAAGTTATGACAGAGGTCCAGTGCTACGAACCGGTGCAACACGCTGATAACAAAATTGGTCTGATAACAAAAATCTGTATCGCAGTCCGTGACGATGACAGCCCCTTCCTTATTTTTGCTTAATATTACAACAGCTTTTGCGTTTGTTTATCTCAGAGTGTCGTAGACCTGTAGTGTCTTTCTTTCAATGCGATAAAAGGGTTACAGGTTCACATATTAACTTTGCAGCAGAACCATCTTTCATGACGCTAACCTGTGTACTGCTTCCATCTAGTGTCTATGCCAGTGTATTGCTATGCTAGAATGCAGGGGTGTCATGAATGCCCCGTTTATCTTTCTTTTGATTGTTTCTTTTTTACCTGCCTGAAGGGTACAGCAATTTACAAAGCAGGAAGTTAATGCAATTTATTAATCCTGAAGTTTGGTTTATTTTTAACCAAGTAGTAGCCTATACTGGCATACAAAGTCAAGAACAGAAAGATAATCAACAGTACTCCATTTTAATCTCTAACTTCAACTTACTTTGTCAGCGCTCAGCCGTGCTTATCTTTCACTGCTGCTTACTTTGCACAGTGCACTGAAACACAGACACAAAATCTCTTTCAGGGATGAGGGACAATTTGTCAGGTCCATGTGCTGACATGACAGTGAGAACTGTGGCAGGCAAACAGCTGTGCCTTTGTGTGACAACACCAGCAGAAGGTGTGAATGAATAATAGATTCAAATAGCTCTAATTATTGTATCGCTATCCGGCTGAATGCTTTCTTTTATACTACTCGTGGAAAACGATGCACACATATTTAAATACAACACCATATGCTATTATTAAAACCTTAATTGTGACATTATTAATGCTTCATATTGTTTTTCTTCACAAAAAAATTAAGCAAATTTACTGGGCTTGTTGATTGACTCACCATAAACCTTATTAGGTACACCTTTATTTTATGCTATTATTTCCTTAATTCTTTGTGGTTTGGATTCATCAAGGTGCTGGAAACTTTTCTCAGAGGATTTTGCTCCATATTGACATGATAGCGTCACACAGTTGCTGCCGATTTATTGGCTGCACATCCATGATGCAAATCTCTCGTTCCAACCACATTCCAAAGGTGCTCTGTTAGATTGAGATCTGGTGACGGTGGGGCAGTTTGAGTTTAGATAACTCGTTGTCATGTTCGAGATGATCTGAGCTTTGTGTCACTGTGCGTTATCATACTGAATGAAACCATCAGAAGATGGGTACACTGTCAATGATACTCGGGTAAACTGTGGTGTTTAACTGATCCTCAAAACAGGCTCAAAGCGTGCCAGGAAAATATCCCCCATGCATTTACACCACCAGCATCCTGAACTGCTGACACAAGGCAGGATAGAGCCATGCTTTCGTGCTGTTTATGTTAAATTCTGACCCAACCTTCAGGGGCACATATGCATGAGTAGTCTTTGTGGGCCCTCTTCCATTCTTGACACATATCTTACATGATTTTATTTTTTTTTATTTCAACAAATAATTTAGCTAATAACTGTACACAATAACATGTAGTGTAGCCATTCATGAGCTGTGTTAGGAGACCTGGGTCGTCGACCCAGAGTTTTGAGTTCTCATTATTATTGTACTTTGATTTTGCCTTTATTTATCATTTCTAATCTTTTGGTTTCTTTGTCAGAGTTCTGCCTTCTGGTTTCTGTTCTGTGTTCCATAGTTGCTCTTTCTCCCGTCTGCTGTATCCCCTTGTCAAGTCCGCATCTCTGTGTTATAGTTCCTGTTTTACTTTGAAAGTCTGTGTCTCATGTTAATGTATCTGGTTTTGCTTCCCTTTAGCCCTGATATGTCCCAGCCGTGTTTCCCTCCTGTTTCCCATTCCCTGATTGCTCCCTCTGTGTATGCCCTGTGTTTTCCTTTGTCTGTGTCACAATCTCCATCATCAATCATTCCATGCTGTGTGTTCCATCTGCCTGCTTTGGTTTTTATATTTTCAGTTTAGCCAGTTTTCTGTTTTGCCATCTAGCAATAAATCTAAGTTTGAGTTTACTTTCCGCCTCCATGAGTCTGCACTTTGGGCCCTCCTTACCACCCTTCCTGCCTGCACACAGCCCTCACATGACAAGCTGCTTTTAAAAACACATAAGTCCAAAAGTCTGCTCAGTTTGAAATATCCCCACATTTCTACAATTACGTTATGTTTCAATGAGTTTTGCTTGGAGTATCAAGCTTAATTGTGTATTATTTTCTTCATTTATATTCAAGTATTTATTATTCTCTTGCCATAAAGCTTAAAGTGCATCTTAGCTTTCTAACATGCACTGTCCTTTCCTCAATCTTCCCATCACCCCCAGGGTAACCTTCATTTTGCTCTCTCTTTTCACTCACCATTATCCTTTATCACATCTCCTCGATCACTGTCTACTACACAGAATGAACAATTCAGGACTGATTGCAGCCCCTTAACCTTACAGCATCATGCTGCTTTCAACCTGTTTGGCGCTAAGGCACATCAGAGGTCAGACCAGATCATCAAGGCAAACCAGAATAATTATAAATATACTTATCTTGCCAGTATGTCTCTGAGGGGGGTTAGTGAAGTGCCAATTGCCCGCTCTGCCACCCTCACCACTCGCTGCAGTTTTCTCTTGTCCTCTGCAGTACAGCAGTTAAACCAGAGTGTGCAGCAGTAGGTCAGAAGTCTCTCGATGGTGGAGCGGTAGAAGTTAATTAGCAGTCTCTGGGGTAATTGGGCCTGACGCAGCTTCCTGAGGAAGTACATCCTTTGTTGTGCTTTTCCTACCTGGTGGGAAATGTTTGTGGACCAGGTAAGGTCTGTCGAGATGTGGACCCCGAGGAACTTAAAGCTTTCTACCCTTTCTACCTCCTCCCCATCAATGTAGAGGGTGGAGTGCTCTGATCACTTTGTTCTTCTGAAGTCTATTACCATCTCCTTGGTCTTGGCTGTGTTCAGGTGCAGGTTTTTGTTGTCAACCCATCGCTTCAGATGCTGAACCTCCTTTCTGTAGGCTGAATCATTGTTGTTGTCGATCAGTCCTATGATGGTGGTGTCGTCAGCAAATTTTATAATGGTGTTACTGGTATGAACTGGAGATCAGTCATGGATATGGGTGAGTATAAGAGAGGACTGAGGACACACCCCTGTGGGACGCCTACGTTCAGAATGAGGGTGAAGGAGGTGTGCTCTCCCATCCTGACGTTCTGGGGTCTATCACTCAGGAAGTCCAATATCCAGGTGCAAAGTGAGCTGCTGAGTCCTAAGTTGCTTAGTTTTTTAACCAGTTTGTGGGGTTGAACTGTATTGAAGGCAGAGCTGAAGTCCACAAACAGCATTCTCACATAGGTGTTACTACTGTCCAGGTGTGTGAGGGTTGTGTGAAGAGCTGTTATTATGGCATCTTCTGTCAACCTGTTTGCCTTTTATGCAACCTGGTATGGATCGAGGTCTACAGGGATGGCAGCTTTAATGTGTAACATGATGAAATCAGGTTTACGATATGTGCAATGATGTAACAGCTGCCGACTGTTAGTGTTCCTTTGATGCTATCAAACACAAAACTTATACAGCAGTTTTTTGGTCTTGTGAAAACTGGATGACTTAGCAGAACATGAAACTGTGAGCGTCCACACGGGTATGTTGGTGTCCTGCCTGGTGGAAGTTGGCTCACTGTCTTTAGCAAATGCTCTTAGCTAAACCATTCTTAACCTGTTAGTTGTGCTCTGCTCACCTTTATTTTGGAAGAAGTCTGTTAATGGCTCAATGCCCTCATTTTGCTTTCTTTCCCTCTCCTTTCTTTCTTTTATTTTTTGACACCCCAAATTTGATTCCTTGGTTAAAGAGATGACTTAAGGTATGCATTAGCAGTCACCTGTAAAGGCGAGTCCAAGCGTGGGGTGAATGAAATGATTTTGTGTCAGCAGATTTATTCAAGTACTGCAAACAAAAAACAAACTTTTCATTCCAGGTTTGCAAGAACACCTCCTGCAGTTGGGGCTCTGGGTAATCTGTCCAACTTCTTCCTCGTGTGCGAACTGTAGCCTCAGTTTCCTGTTGTTAACTGACAGAAATGACACATGGTGTGGTCTTTTGCTGCTGTAGCCCATCTGCTGCAATGTTCAATTTGCTGTGCTTTGAGAGATTCAAAGTCACTTAAATCACATTTCTTCCCCATTCTAATGCTCAGAAATGTGTCACCAGAAGGTGGCCAGAAAATACCAACATGCACATTTTTTTTTGTGTGTTTTTTTTTGTTCTGAGCAGCAGAAAGTTCACAGAAGCAGTGGACCTGTGAGCTCATTAGAAATAAACATGAATTTTGTTTTAATCTTCCTTCAGTTTTATTCAAATTTTATTTGAGAATTGACTTTGTGCTTACTTAAATCAATGCTTTGATGTCTTGGGAAATATTCATGTGCACTTCTTTATCGAACAGGGAAAGGGTTAGTGTGGCTTGACCTAATTAAAATGTGACATCGTTTTTTTGGTTTTGTTTGTTTGTTTTGTTTTGTATTGTACATGAACAAAAGTGTAAAACTCAACTTCATTATCAGAATCAGAATCAGAATCAGAATCAGAATCGTGTTTATTGGCCGTGTATATGCACAGACACATACAAGGAATTTGGTTCCGGTAGATGGTGACTCTCAAGCACAGCATTGTATATCTCAACAACGTAAGCAGCACAATTCACCCACACACACACACACACACACACACACACACACACATGGATATATAGGGAGCAATGTGACAGATCAACTGTTTAGGAGGGAGATGGCGAGGGGAAAGAAACTGTTCCTGTGTCGGGTGGTCCTGGTCTGCAGGCTTCTATACCGTCTGCCAGAGGGCAGCAGGTCAAAAAGTCTGTGTCCAGGGTGTGAGGGGTCTGTGATGATTTTCCCTGCCCGTTTCCTGGTTCTTGAGAGGTGCAGGTCCTGGATGGAGGGCAGGGGGGCGCCGA